>APFE030744287.1:0-97374 GCA_000404065.3 Pinus taeda
ATTCTTTAGAACCTTAGTAGGAGTGCGATTTATTATATAATTTGCACAATTAATTGCTTCGGCCCAAAAACTAAGATTGAGTCCTTTAGATTGCAGCATACAATTAGCCATTTCGTTTAAGGTGCGATTTTTCCTTTCAGCTACACCATTTTGTTGTGGAGTGTATGGAACAGTATGTTGCATTTGAATTCCATTTTCGGTGCAAAAGTTTATGAATGTGTTTTTAACATATTCTCCACCATTATCAGTTCTTAGCTTAAGAATTGATGTCCAGATTGTTTTTCAACAAAGGCTTTGAAGGCCAAAAATAAATACTTCGCTCTTGAGTTTTTAAAGTATACCCAAGTGCGTCTGGAGAAATCATCAATGAAAGTTAAGAAATACTTGCAGCCAGAGAATGAAGCAACAGGAAGTGGACCACATAAATCACTGTGCACAAGCTGTAAAGGGGCTGAGGCGTGCCAAGAGGCACGTTTTTCAAAACTGTCCCGATGATGTTTTCCGAGTACACATCCGGAACAAACACCATCTTTGCAAGATACCATGGGAAGACCTGTCACCATATTTTCTTTACATAGGTTTTGAAGAGAGCGATAGTTTAAGTGACCAAATCGCTCATGCCAAAGTTTGCCCACTTCATCATTATGAGCAACAAATACTGAGGGAAGATTTGATGACCCAAAGTTGTGAAACTTATACAACCTTGTAGAATCATCAGCAATGCCAGTAGTTAAAATCTGTCTAGGATCCTTTAGGTCCTTAATTACAACATCGTGAGGTGAAAATTCAACGATTTTACCTTCACCTGAATGAGTTATCTGATATACAGATAGAAGGTTGCAGGATAAGGTTGGAACACATAATACATCATAAATTGACCATTGTTTATATGAACAGTTCCAGTCCCTACAACACTAAGAGATCTATCATCACCAACATATATATTTTGGTGTTACAATCATTTAAAGAAGAAAACATGGCTTTATTTTTGGCCATGTGATAAGAAGCTCCAGAATCAATGAGCCACTCATGAGAATGAGAGGAAGAAGATACATTAAGTGCATAGCCAGACCAAGATGCTTGACAACCACATGCAGAAAGTGCCATTCCTGAAGATGAATTTGAAGAGTGCTCCAAATGGATGTTATGCTTCTTCATTGCTGCTTCCAAGGCTTCCATCTTCTTAAATCATTTCAATTCTAAGTAGCCATCTTGATTACAAAAGTTGCAATGTCTATCAGTCTTCTTCCCTTTGTTTTTATTTGCCTTATCATTCTGGTGAAATGATTTTTCATTTTGAGGCTGAAATTGCTTAGGACCTTTGTTTGGTTTAGGACCATTCTTTTTAGGATATGACTTCTTAGGATTCTTTGAATTTGGTTGCTGTTGGACGGTTAACGCTTTCTTAGAGAGTTTCCAAGATTAAGAAGACCAAGGTGTAAGAGTTTTTCTTGTTCTTTTATTAAAGAATCACAAAAAGCATCAAAGGAAGGGGGCTTGTAGTCGTGTCCTTGAGAAATGAAGGCTTCTCTTGTAGAATGAAGGTGGAAACAAACACAGAGTAGGTTGGTCCCAACTTAGTAAGAATGCAATAGATAAGGGCACTATCTTCTTTCTTAACCTTAACACCTTCCAAGAGAAGTCTAAGGGTCTTGAACTTGGACAAAAATCTTCAATGCAAGAAAAATTATTGGGGTCCAATGTAAGCAACTCATTTTCGAGTTGATGGGCTCTAAGTTCATTTTTGATTCCAAAAACTTTAGTAATCTGCTTCATTGCTTCATCAGGAGTATCAAGTTCTGCAATATGGAATCTAAGATTTGGAGAAATTGACATCCCTATCAACCCACGTGCTTGATCTTGCCTATTTTCCCATTTAGCTACCTTATCTTCATCTTTCAGTTTGGTTTCTTGGCCTGAGGGTATTCTGTAAAGACCTTTACTTCTAAGTAAATCCACAATGTAGGACCACCATTGGAAGTAGTTGGTGCTGTCAAGAATAACTTGGCATGGACTTTCCATTTTAACAGAAATTGAAGCTATATATGCTGAAACTAAGTGTTCCAATGGAAATATCTTGAAAAATTAGGCTGGTTCAAATAAAACGGCTCTGAAAACGGCTTCCGGATGAAGAAGTTATGGCTTTTTGAAGAAAAGTTGATGAAGGCGCCGATGAAGTGCGGGAATGTGCGGAAATGAAACAAAAACGCCCCTTTTCCAACAAAAAGGAGATTTGAACCCAAGACCTCTACTCTCATAAATTAGCTTTGAACCAAGTGAGCTAAACAAAAAGTTTGAGAGAGAGAGAGGGGGGGGAGGGGGCCTTTGTCTTTTTTTGGTCACTGAAGCTTTGGATTGCGTGCTTGCTTGAGAAAGATATTTTTCTCCCTACAAAACAAAAACACAAAACCCAACACGGACATACAAAAAAAAACAAACCTTATGGCTTAAAGTTAGCTTTACCCGGAAACTAAATATTTTCCTCAATGTTTTTGATTTTCCGAGATCACACTAAGGCGCAGCGGAAAAGAGCATATGCATGAGAAAAATCCTTCCTTTCTGTTTTTGATTTGCCCAGATCACACAGAGTCACAGGGAAAAGAGCATACACAGAAATGAAAGGTATAGATCCAGTAATAAAAAAGAAGCTAAATAAACCGAAATAATAAACAGAGAGACAAAATAACTAGAAATTGCAAAAAAACACTGTATACATCCAGATCTTAAAAATGACATAGCTAGGGCTACCAGAAACCTTTTCGCGTGAAACAAAAGGGGTTCCTCACTGGAACAGATTCTCCTAAAATAAAAAAACAGTCCTCTCAGCCCGAAAGCAGTCAGAAACAATAGATATAGGAGATGGCAGTCGGATGCAGTTCTACCCTCTTCAGATTTGGATCACCAACGGACACGGCCCTCAAATAGCTCTAATACCATGTAGGAACTTACAGGGTAAGTTCCTCAGACAGAACACCAAAGGACACTGCTCACAAACAGATCACAAATCAATACACCAGTATTTTTGACGTGGTTAAAACCCTCAAAGAGGAAAACAGTCCACGGCCTGAGCCAACGCGGCCACTTCAAGCAATTTATTAATAAAAGAATGAAAATTTACATAAAGCTTCTCTCATTAAACAGTTAAACCTACAAATGACCCTCCAATGTGCCTTAAATAAAATCATGGACCAATCGGGGTGTTAAGGCCACGGATCAAGTGTCGGTATACCGAGGAGAGAATGAACCGTTGGATCACTACATATCGTGACCGTCGGATTGTAAGTTACAAATGTACATAGTAAAGAAACACACTTTACCTAACTCTATACTAGACCAAGTTATACTTAACTATTTCCTATGTGTCGGAATATCCTAACACCAATATGGTCCTTCCCTCAAGATAATATTGCTGTAAGTGACAAAACGGTTTGCGGAAGCTTTAAAATTCCTATAATTAAATGGTGCTCTATCCTTCACACTATTGGTTAAGACTATCCATCTCTGCTTGGATGCAATCAAGGATCTTTCCTGAATGGATAAGAAATACTCCCTTCCCGTTTACACAGTTTCTTTATGTATAGGCCCCAAAATCTTAGTTACACCCTCCTATGTCATGAGGCTTTTGTGTTTAATAAAAAGTTGCAAGGGGTGCGTAGGTTCACTCCTTACCCACAAATCCATTCCATGTTCTTTTCTTTGAAAGGAATTATAAGCCTTAGACCACTTGAGTTGGTTTGCTACAAAAGAAATAAAGGCCTGGAACTGAATATCCCCAAGAATAGGACTAGGATTATTATCCACCTCCCCTTATAATACAAAATTGTGCAAATAGGATTCACAGAGAAGATGTTGGACCTTTGTCCCATGCTCCTTACAGCAATTTATGAATTTGTCAGTTGTCCTCAATTCAACTGACTTGCCAGCCTTAACAGTTTTAATCTTCAACATCAAATATCTTTCTAATAAAAGCAGAGCATAATTTGTGGCAGGAGACCTGCAAGATAAGACATCAAAGTATAAAGAGAAAATAGCATCAACCTGGCCCACAACCTTATCTAGCTTGGCTTTTATTGTCCTCTTCTTTTCTTCCTCCTATCTGGACTTATCAAAACTTTCATTCTTAGTCATGGTCAATTCTCTGCATTGCTTCTGCAACTCCTCATACCTTTGCAAAGGAACTGTCTCCATCTGACATTGCTCTAAAGCAAGTTGGGCTTGTGTCAGATCCTCTTGTAATTCTAAAAGAATATGATCATTGCATGAACAAGCGTTATTGATTATTTCTTTTGTCTCGGTACTTGTGTTGTGAGAGGGTATACTCTTGGTCTGAGTTCTTTTATTATGGGAGGACCAACCCTTCATCTGAGTTCTTTTATTATGGGAGGACCAACCCTCCATCTAAACTATTGTATCCATTAAGTCTTCATGAAAATTTGTTTGGGTGGCTAATGTCTGAGTAGAAATAGGTTTAGTATGGGTTTTTGTTGCCCTGCCCTCACATATTTCTGTTTGTGTGGCCACAGTGATTACCTCAAGAGTAGTGCACTGGGCCTCTCTATTTGCAGTTTCTTTCAATTTCCGATGTAGCCTTCTAACTGTCTTCTGAAGCTTTTGGTATTTCTTCCTCAGCTTCTTTAGTTTTTGTTTCAGCTACTCGCTTTTTTTGAGGAGCATCCTTTATAGAAATAGTTTTATCAATACCCTCTATATCTAAGGGTTCCTGGTGCTTGTCTGGGTTGTGTTCCAATATAACCGTGTCACCTGACTGGTTATCAGTTCATGCATTACTTTTGCATCCATTTCCTCTTCCCGATGTACAATGTCTGGGGAAGGCAAAATTTCTATGTGACCAGAACCTTCTGAGGATTGGGCTTCAGTTAGGTTTGGATCAAGTGATCCTCCAGGTTGCATGTATGCATTTAAATTTTTCAGAAACTGGGCCATCCCCTCCTCAAATTCTTGCAAGAAATCATCTTGGGGGCTCATAGGTGGTGTCTGAGGAGGCCCTACTTCATTTTCTGGTTCAACATCAAAATGTTGTGCTTCCTCTTGTTCTGAGTCTACCTTATGTTCTTCCTCAGGTTCTTGTTCTGAATTGCCTTTTTCCATGGGTTTGGATTCAGAATTACCTTCTTCCCCCTGTTCAGGTTCAGCATTGCATTCTTCCTCTGAATCTGGCTCTGAATTACCTTCTTTCTTTGGTTCTGGCTCAAAATTTCATTGTTCCTCTGGTTCTGGCTTAGAATTACATTCTTCCTCTAGTTCCAACTCAGAGTCCTGTACATTAATTGGAATGGATGGCTCCGTTGGTCATTCTGCGCTACCCTGAGGATCTACAAACATCGTCTAGACTGGGTTCAACCTCGCAGATTGTCTGCCCTTATGAGGTCCAATTTTTGAACGAGCAGTCCTCTTCCTCTTCAGAACAGGGTTCTGCTGTTCAATTTCCATGGTTGCAGGGGTGTGGACTACAGGTTTGTCCCTATCTCTAGCGGTGCTATAAAATTATCCCAAATTAAATTTTGTTGGGCCAGACTGTGACTAACAATTAGTCTGATCAAACCATGATGAATAACTACAGTCTCAAGATGTCTAGCCTGTCTTATTCTATCTGTTGTGTCATGCAATAATGAATGCAAGAAAAATGGTAAATTGATAGTGAGCTTCTGTTTTAAAATAGCTAAGAGTTTAAGTTTTCATGGTTTTACCACATCCCAGTGACCATCACAGGTGATGTACTTCTGAACGACACTTGCTAATTCACACCATGGTTCTCCCAAAGAGGATGGTTTAATGCCCTTGCCATTTCGTGTTAATTCCTCACCTGCATCTCTGAAAATCACCACTGCGACATGCAACATTATGTGCTTTTTAGGCCATACTGCTCCTTCTACTGGCAGCTCGGAAGCTTCAACTATCACAGCCTCTGATACTGTTACTCTTATGCCTTTTACTATGGATTGTACATTTTGTAGGTCCTGTAAAAACTCGATAGTGATTTGTTCACTGGGGGCCTAAAGTCTAGTGAAATATGATACCATCCTGCATGCTCCAGAATTTCCCTGGCTCTGTCACAAATCTCCAACACTAAGGGTTCTCAGCGAACTGATTTTCCACCGATAAAGCTCGAATTCTTCCAATGTTTCTCTTACAATTTCAAGGATTAACACAGAAGAAAAGAAACAGCAAAGAACAGCAGTTGCTTTGGTGAAATATAATAGAAAGTAGATGTAACAACTAAATTCCATGATATTAAGTGGAATTTCCATGAGAATTAATAATATTAATTCAAGGACTAGCATACTACCACATGTAAATTGATCATGGGATATTACAGCAACATATCAAATCGAATAAGTGGAATAAATATAGCACATGCGAAGGTATAATGGAAATCCTTCCCCCTCTCTAAAAGAGAGGTCGCCTACGACTGAGTAGACAGGAAAAGTGTTGTTCTGATGGAAAGGCAAGGGAATGAATAGTACGGCAGTAAATGAAGTAGAGTATGCATATCAATGATAGGACGGCAAGGGGTATGGTTATAATGAGAGCAAAGTGTGTAACGATAGTTATGAATAAGAGATAGGACTCTTTGGGTTGATGATAAGTTATGCAAAAAAGAAAAGGACAGCAATATGCCAAAAGGGTACTTTGCTGATGGTATCCTAGCCAAGAATGATACGATTGCTCGAAAGACATTATCTCATGCATAACAGTTCAAAACAGGGGAAAATTAAGGAAATAATTTCTACAATAAAAAGAAAGAATAAGAAGAGGGTATTATAGTATTAATTGATGATAAGATATAACTTCAATACCATAAGAAGAGCCTCTACTGCCAACAGGCGTCTATAGCCTCGGCAGGGTTACTTTTTAACCCATATGAGCTAGGATCCTCAATTTATAAATGGAGAGTTCCAATGTTGTTCTACAGAAGAGATCAGTGTGCTAGCATGGTAACCAGATAACCACATTGCCATTCAGTGTGATGTAGAAAAAGTAATCAGGCCGGCTCGTGATGAGACCTCATGTTACAAGGATATTTTGGCTATCCAATGGATCATAACCCTGGTGTGGTGGCCATAGTGGGAATGTCACTTTGCTACAACTTTATGAACATGGTAGCCTGGCTCATAATGAGACCTCCTATCCTCCATCTAAAAACAAAATTTTGTTGTTATTACACATTTTGTGATAAATAGAGGGAGGTTCAATACTCTTTAAGAGAAGGGATGGTGGAAGAAGTTGAACATGTCAATAAAAAAAAGTATACCCATAGTCTTATTTGTAATAGACAGAGAAGATTATAACCAGGAAGGGTGGAACCAGCATGGTTTTTAAAATGATCAATCAATGTCATGTACAGCAGAAAATGATACAGTAAAGTATTATATAAATAACTGTGTCCCTTTTCTTGAAAAGAATCTATCATCAAGAAGTTGTCATGTTAAAGATCATAACATTAATGGTATTAACTCCTTTCAATAGAATCCATAAATTCTTTGTCCTCATAAAAGTAGTGTATTTCATGCCATGAAAAGAAAACAAAATGAAAAATAAAAGAAAAATGGGGCTGAGATAAACGAAGAGTAATCACACAAAAGAAAAAAAAAAAATTGTTCAATTGGATTGGACTGCGGCTGTTCAAAAGATTGAACAGCAGTTGTTCAATTAAATGAACAGCAAAACAACACAAAAGAAAAAAGGTGTTGTTCAATAAATTGAACAACAGTTGTTCAATAGATTGAACAACAGTTGTTCAATTAAACGAACAACAAAACCATGCAAAAGGAAAATGTGTTGTTCAATAGATTGCACAGTATCTGATCAGTTAAATGAATAGCAGTTGTTCAATAGTTTGAACAACAAAACAATCGAAAAGAAAGAAAGTGATGTTCAATAGATTGAAAAAAAATTGTTCAATTAAATGAACAACAAAGTTAACAAAAAAAAGTGTTGTTCAATAGATTGAATAGCAAAATGAAAGAAAGAAAGAAAGTGTTGTTCAATAGATTGAACGACAGTTGTTCACTAAATTGAACAGTAGTTTTTCAATAAATTGAACAGCAACACAGTGCAAAGGAAAGAAAGTGTTGTTCAATAGATTGAACGGCAGTTGTTCAATATATTGAACAGCAGTTGTTCAGTTATTTGAATAGCAAAACAATGCAAGGAAAGAAAGTGTTGTTCAATAGATTGAATAGTAGTTGTTCAATAAATTGAACAGCAAAACGATAAAATCAAGAAAATGATGTTCAATCGATTGAATAGCAAAATGATAAGAAGCAAGCAAGTGTTGTTCAATAGATTGAACAATAGTTGTTCAATAAATTGAACAACAAAATAATGCAAAAGAAAAGAAAGTGATGTTCAACAGATTGAACAACATTTATTCAATAAATTGAACAGCAAAACGACAAAAAGCAAGAAAGTGTTGTTCAATAAATTGAACATCAAAACAAGCAGAGAGAAAGAAAAAAGAAAAGAAATCGAATCAACAATCATATTTACATATTTTACAAAGAAGAAATAAAATTTATCAAGATGGAGTTGTCGAAGGATTTCCTTTTGCAGCTAAAACTTGCATGGTGGGGTCCTCATGTATCTACTGATAGAAATATTCTTTGGTAAGTGGCTTTTGGTAGAGGCACACCTGATGACCATTTGCTTTAAAAGAAGAACCAGACCCATCAATGGTGGCCAACGTAAGAGTACCACTACCACTGTCATGTACTTTCTTTATTTCATAGGGGCCTAACCATCTAGTCTGCAGTTTGCCAGGGAAGTCTTGGAACCTGGAATCATAAAGAAGTGCCCAGTCGCCCTCATGAAATGTCTTTTTCTTAATCAGGACATGATGCCATTTGGCTCTTTGTTGTTGAATAAGTGTCATGCGTTGTAGAGCTAGTGGCCAAATTTCATCTAATTCATTCATTTCTTGTAGATTATTAACTTGGGCTTCACTTAAATCCAGTCCTATTTCTTGGGTTGTCTTTAGTGTTTGTATCTCAAATTCTATGGGAAAAATGGGTTCCTTACCAAATACCAGTTGATACGGTGAGTACCCAATAGTGTTTCTCCAAGTTGTGCGATACGCCCACAATGCCTCTAACAGTCGAACAGTCTATTCTCATCGATGTGATGAGACAATCTTTGTTAGAATAGCTTCGATAACTTTGTTGGTGCTCTCCACCTGCCTGTTCACTTGCGGGTGATTCGAAGAGGTAATTATGTGTGTGATTTGATGATTTTTTAGTGTAGCAGTAATCTTGTGACCCACGAATTGTGGCCCCCCGTCAGTAATTACTTCTCTGGGTAAGCCATACTGCACAAAAATTTTGAAAAGAAAATTAATAACAGTTTCCTTTGTTTCTCTTGGTAACACTACTGCTTCCACCCACTTAGTTACGTAATCCGTTGCAACCAATATATACTTTTTCTGGTTGGATGGTGGTTTGAACGGCCCAACGAAATCTAATGCCCGACGCTCAAAGGGTTCTATCACCAGTTATGGATGGAGGGGCATCTCATCAGACTGGCCAGAGTGACTTGTCCTTTGGCAACTATCACATGCCTGGACAAATTTCTTAGCATGCTTAAAAATAGTGGGCCAATAGTAGACCATCTGTAGAATTTTATGTCCAGTTCTGCAGTCTACAAAGTGTCCACTGCAAGGTCCATCATGGCAGGATTTTAAGATATCATAAATTTTGTCCTCCCTGATGCACCTGTGGATGTGCATATCAGCTCCCATGTGGAAAAGGTATCCTCCGATCCAGGAGAAACAAGTGCTACGTTGCACAATCAATTTCCTTTCTCTAGATGTCAAATGTTTGGGCAATTTTCCCGCTACTAATTAATTCGCTACGTCTGCATACCATGGTGTTTTTACAGCCACCTCAAACAAATGTTCATCTGAGAACTAATCTTCTACTACCGTTGTATCATCTATTCTTGGCACTCGGGCAAGAAAGTCTGCCACGAGGTTCTCCTTCCCTAGTCAATCCTTTATAGTTATGTCAAAAAAATGCAAAATTAGTAATCAGTGAGTCACTCTTCCATTTGTAATGGGTTTATTGGCTAAATATTTGATAGCATAAATAATATTATATATCATTTTGGGATTCAACTGCGTTAGGTAAGTCATTCACGTATGACCATTTCCATGAGAGGTAGTCGTAACTGACTAATTTCTCATTATTTTTGAATAGTTCACTTAGCACGTCATTGCATCGGGTGATGCTCACAGGGGTGAAGAAGTGGGATTGAAACTAGTGAAATGTGGAGAACGAATCACATAGCATCAATCATCACTTCTAGGGCTTGCACCTAGTAACCAGGACTTCCCAGGAGGTCACCCATCCCAAATCTCCTCTGGCTCAAGCGCGCTTAACTGTGGAGTTTTTCCCCACAATCAAGCCCACTTAGCTTGCTACACCCTTAGAAACTCTTTTTCTATTACTGTGTAATTCAACTCAGCAGGAGTTAAATTTTTTCTGATGTAATATATAGCATAGGGTTTCTTGTCTTCTTCTTGGCCAAGAACAGCTCCAATAGTTGTATCTGATGCATCTGATGAAATTTGAAAAGGTATATCCCAATTCAGGCCTCATAATTTTGGTGCTATCGATACTAATTGTTTCAGATCTGTAAAGGCATTGTCACATCTATCAGTCCATATAAAGTCAACATTTCCTGTCAAGGCATATAAAGGTGCAACAATATGCGAAAAGTTCTTTATAAATCTACGATAATATCCAACAAATCCCAAAAAACTACGTACCTCTGTTTGAGTGCAAGGAGTAGCTAATAAGAGGATTACATGTATCTTTGTTGGATCTACCTGAATTCTAGCTACTAAAATGTAATGAACCAGAATCAAGCCTTCTGTCATCATCATATGACATTTCTCATGGCTTAAGCATAGACTAGTAGCAATACACCAATCTAGGACTTTCTCCAATCTTTGTAATGCCTGATCAAATTCATCTCCATAGGGTGTGAAATCATCCATGTACACCTCCAATCCTTCATTTATCAAGTCTACAAAGATATTGAGTATGGCTCTTTGGAATGTAGCAGGTGCGTTGCACAATCCAAAAGGCAATACCCTGTAAGTAAATCTTCCCCAAGGGCAGGTCAAAGTAGTTTTATCCTAGTCTTCAAGGGAAATTTTGATTTGGTTGTAGCCATTGAAGCTGTCTAAGAAAGAGAAGAATTTCTTTCCTGCTAGTATATCTAGGACCTGGTCGATAAATGGAAGAGGAAAATGGTCTTTTTTCGTTGCTTTGTTGAGTTCTCTGTAGTCAATGCATATCCACCATTTTCCATTCTTTTTAGGGACAACTACTAATGGAGAAACCCATTTACTGTCAGATATAGGATAGATAAAATTCACATCTAATAGTTTTTTAAGCTCTTCTTTCACAATATCCTTTAGATGAAGATTTAATCTATGCTGTGGTTTTTGAATGGGTCTTGCATCTTTTTCAGTGTAGATGTGGTGCATGCATAACTGAGGGTCAATCACTTTCATGTATGGGTAATCCCATGCGAAAGCCCCTTTATATTTCCTAAGGACTTGGATAAGTTTTTGTTGCTGGTCATTACTCAGATTACTGTTAATGTTCAGGATTTTCCCTTGCTCGATTTCAATAGGTTTGCTATTATAGATAGTGGTTGTTGTATTAATTGATCATCAATGTCTCTCAAGGATCTTCTTCAATCTCATTATCAAGGACTGCTTCAATCATGTGACATCTCAAATTAGACACTGCAAAAGGGTGATTAATAAAGGTGTTAATGACATCGTCTTCTATTTGGTTTTTGAATTCAAGTGCATCTGCCACAGTCAATGGTGAACAAATATTATCTTTTAAATATGTTGTTGGTTGTTTCCTAGTTTTTACAATGGTTAGGTTTGGCTGAGTAGGAGGGTATAAAGCTAAATTGTTTACATCATTTCCTCTAGTTATGGTCATACTGCCTATTCGACAGCCTATATAAGCATCAGTTGTTGCTAGCCAAGGCCTTCGTAGTATTAAGGGATGTCCATCTAGCCGATTTCTGGGGTTAATAATCAAAAAATCTGCCGGATATTCCCACGATTCCACAGAAACCATCACATCTTGTAATGTTCCTTCTGGCCTAATTACTGAACGATCAGCTAATTCCAGCAAGGTAGTGGTTGGTTCTAAGGTTGTGATGCCAAGTACTTCGCAAGTTTCTATTGTAAGAATAATAATGACTGCCCCTAAGTCAACTAAAGCATTGGGAAAAGAGTGACCATTTATTTGTACTGTGACAATGGGATTTCCTGGGTCTTCTTATTTTATAGGTGTCCCTTTGCCTAGTAATAAATCAGACAAAGTTCCGACGACATGTATAGCTGGTGTTATTTTTGTTTTCCTCGCAAACTTATTTGCACACAATTCTTTAATGGTTCTAGCATATATCAAAATGTCTTGAATGGCCTAGAGGAGGGGTTTTTTTATACAAATATTTTTGAGTTCACCTAGAATATCAAAGTCAGGATATTCAATTGGTCGAGGTATTATCAATCTTTCTGGGAATGGGGGAGAAGTAATTATAATTTGCTCGGGATATTTCTGCCTGACTATATCTCCTCCCTGTTTTATTTTTTGGTCATCTACAGTCAAAGGCTTATTTAGATGCATTTCTTTACCCTTAGGTTGCATATTATTGTCCTCATATGGAGCAATTACGTGACCAGATCTTAACTTAAGTTCATTACGTTCTCTCATCTCAATTTTAGGGTTCATACTTTCAATAATTTGGACTGACTGGATTGGTCTATTGTTAGGATTTGGGTTGGGTTGAGCTGGGAGTTGCGGGCATATATTAGGTTGAGGATTTTGCTGCAATGTATAAGGTGCTGGTAAGTTTGGTTGAGGTAGAGGAATTGTTCCCATAGTGTTTTGGGAAGTTTTAGTGTCTACGGATAAATGCTTAAACCCCTAGACTAGTAGCTAAGTCTAGAACAACAATTTAAAGAGTTCTCTACTTTTCCTAAGATCAATAGATTAAATAAGAGGCAAAGAAGCCTACATGTAGTCTTCACTTGCTTCTTATATCCCTTGACCGATTCGGTCGCTCCTCTCCGTACTTAATCCACTTGAAGAGTACCTGCACACAGACAAAAGACAACCACCAATCAAAGCATATGATAATAATGATCTATCGACTAAACATAGCATGGAATCAAGTACATGATATACATATGAAAGCATAAATGAATAACACAAGCATATGGAAAAAGCTTTGAACACTTTATTAGTAAAAGGAAGAGTTACAACCCATTGCTCGATTCAGCATCACTCCTCCAGTTCAATCCCATCCTCTCCTCATAACAAGAAAGATATTTTGACATTGTTACAATACTTGAAATCAACTCAAGTCTCATACTAAAAGCATTTCCCTATAATTAAATTATTTCCAGCCCCTGATCACTAATATGAGTGGTCTTTTTATAGGTGAATGAAGGAAGTTATGCCATAAATGGTGATAATGAATGCCCTCCAAAACTTAGAATTTAGTTCCATGGAGGAAGGGATAAGGGATTGATGTTCCTTAACTCCCTTCCTTATCCAAATATGAGTTCAAAGGAGTAGATAGGTTTGAGAAACTTCTAGAGGCATCCAATGGATAAGGAATCTTTCAAACCCCAATGGAAATTCACTCAAATTTGCCCAGCACAGGCCAAAGAGGGACCAAGTGCACTGCATAGCACCCTATGAGTGTATGATTTGCATTGCAGCACACCCTAATGAAGGCCTACCTACGTTGATCTACTTAGAGGTAATTTCTGGATGATTTTGGTCATGAAACTTTTTGGAAGCTAGGCATTCTGATCGCTGACTTCTTTAGGGCATGTAACAACTGAATTAGGGTTTGATGGGCCCTAATAGTACTGATCTGTAAGTTGGGATTGATGTACCCAAATGGATCTCTAATAGTTGCCTCCTAAAGCATGAATTCGTAATATGTATGTCAAGTGAAATGCTTTATCATGTGGAGAGGAGGTTTCAAAGTGGAAGGTGACCCGCATCAATTACAATACATATATAATGATAATTTCATTTTTTCTCATGAACTAGCTGAGGGAAGGCATACCCATACTCAACTTATAAACTTCCATTACATGTACAAATATAGTCATCTACAGATATAGACCCATGAATGGATGACTGTGAATGTGAGGCCATTGTACATTTGATATAGTACTCCTGAATATATCGCAGCTCGGATGGATGAAACTAGATCTGGGGTCTTCAATCTTTCACTCAAGTACAAGTCTAACCATGTGAATACATGTTCTAAAGTCGAACATGGAAAGACATCGTCTAATTACCAGCCAATGATGTAAGCCGTTAACAGACGTGAGAGGAATCACCGATCATGATAATGACCCTCAAAGTACTACAGTACATTTCGTAGGGTGTGAATAAATGATTTGATGTCGAATGCGATACAAAGTCTTTCTGTTGAAGGCCAGTGATGTCAACCTATCGACGGAAGTGAGAAACCTTCCATTGATGTATGCAAGCATCAAGGTACTGAAGGGGTGTTTCTAAGTCAACTTCTTGGATGATGTGCTAATGTCGACAAGAAGCGACTCGTCGCAAGAGGGCCTTGATGTATCCCACGTCAATGACATGAAACGAGGTAAATGATTTTGGAGATGAAAAATCGACTGAAGACACAAGGTTTAGGAATGGCGGTCATAAAAATGAAGGTTTATGGTATTGCAAAGGATGAGGTTTGAACTGAATGACTTCTCTTGAACATGTCGACAACACTAAGATGAATTGGTAGCATTGACCCAAAACAAAGTAATGGATGTTATGATAGACCAACGGTGTGATAGCCATCAAGTTGAATGACCCAACTCACATAGTCACGGTGATGAGGTGAAAGTGTCACGTTCAAGAGTGACTTGCTACCATAAAGTGTTTTCCCCTTTTCCCAATTTTCCCCATTCATTGATGACCAGTACTTCTTTATTTTTTATCAAGCTTGAGCAGAATAACATATGCTTGTTTTATAATTTCACGCTTCAAGCAAAGCCATCGCTATTTGATGCTTTAACAAGTCTAACGAAGGTGAAACTTGGTCTTCTCAAGATGGACAAGTTTGTCGCTATTTGATGTTTTTAACGAGTTTAATGACAAAGTTAACTCGGTCATTTTCATGTTTAGGGAGTTTGAAAAGGATCGAAAAGGAAACTCCACAAGTTATTTTTTGTAAGTTAATCTCTCAAGTCCGAAAAAGCATAAAATAATACAAGAGAGATATCGTTTCTAATCTTTTAATGAGCTGCAAAAGACAAGCGCTTGGCAACCTTTTCATATTTAGCGAGTCTGAAAAGAGCTTAAAGAGGACTCCGAGGGGGTTCTTTTTTGTTTTTAACAAAGCTCGAAAAAGAGATAAAATTTTCCTTTGTGGTCAAAGATGTTCAATTTACATTTGAGCACATAAGATTCTACATTCCAGTTGTTAAACCTACTCAAAACACCATCAAAATAGATTAAAAATACCTGTTTCATGGATAAAAATGAATAAAAGTAATGTTTACTCAATTAATGTGCAAGAAATAAACATAAAAACAAGTTTTACCATTCAGTATTACTATTTCACTTTTACCCTTTGATTTTAGTGCTCTGGAGCAGTTTTTACCAAAAAGTTCACTAGCTGATTGTGGAGGATTCAGTGGACCGTTCCTCATGCTGTCCAGACTAGGTAGGAGCTATCTCTGTTCTCCTTCATTTCATTCCATTTATTTTCAGTTTTAAGCAAAATTTTGAGTTTTTGAGGCCCCTAGGGTTTCATTTTTCAAACTCTGGATCAACACACCCTTTTAGTATCGAAAGGTGCGATGTATTGCACACACCCAGAAGGTTGTATGCATTGCAGTGCACTGTCTCTAAGGGAAGGGTGCACTGGGCACAAAAACCAAATTTGCACAGTGGTTTTCTCCCAAATTTACCGCTAATTTTTGCAAAAAATGGATCCTAATTTGTCTAATGGTTGCATTGCAGACATTCATCAAATCAAAATGGTGATTATATGGAGAGAACAAGAGCATGAAGAACAAGATATGATTGCCCTAAATAATCAAGGTATTGAGGCCATAAGGAATTATGGGTTACTCAAGTATTTTTAATTACCTAGCATGCGACAACAAATTAAGCTTTTACAGTTCCTTTTTCGTTCTTGGGATCCTACCGATTAGGCATTTCACATTAGGGACAAAGTGATCCCTTTTACCATCGATGATATATACTTTCTAACTGGACTGTCAAGGCGGGTTGCCCCCATCTCACTATCAGGATTTACCAGAGGAGGTGAATCAGTGAGAGACTATATGCGACAGTTCTACCAAGAAGGAGCTCAACCTAGCAGAGACGGAAAGATTAACATCAGGGATGTTAGTGATTTACCATTGAGGAGGATCCTCTTTACCCTTGCCAATCTGGCTAGCAGTGCGACACTACATTTGGCAAATAGATCATATATGCAATATGCATTAGAGTGTTTAGAGCCAAAAGTGTTCAACTGGTGTGAGGTAGTTCTTTCATCCATGAAAGAACAACTGACCAAGGTAAAGAATGGAAAGATAAAAAAAATTTGGCTATGGGTCGATCCTGATTTCTTTTTCCCTTGAGAGAATACCACTTATGCAACCACAACTCATTTCACTAGGAGTACCTAGACCTAGAGATCCACGGATGCAGAGATGGGTAGATCTTATGGCTAGACATGATGGTCATTCATTGATCTCATTTACCCCTACATTCTTTGAATGGTTTGATCGAAAGGATATGGCCTTCGCAGAATATCCATATTTAGAAATGGATTTCCGTGGTGATCTGGATTTGATGTTACCAGTTGGAGCATAGTGGAGTGTTATAGCTAAATTATTTGACCAAAGTGTTTTTTATTTTTTAATTTTCTATGTTTCTTTTAGTGTTTTTTGAATATTTCCAAGACTAAACAAAACATTTTTTTTAATGTATGCAGATGTTGGACCTGTTCGACCTATGGGACACCAACGAGAGACAGGTGGGCCAACACAGAGACTTGTTGGGAGAGAAATTTTCCTAGACTTAGACTTAGCCGAGACATTGGCTGAGCTACAGGATCACATAGAGGGTTTGACCCTAGGCATTCCGAACATCCAAATCAAGGAGTTTCCTATGCGACTGCAGCACCACACCGTCGGTGTGCCAAGTCATTGGATGAGACTCTTACGTATGATAGCATAGGCTATGACCTGTTATCATGAGCAACACTAGTCTACTTAGATGTTTTTGCATACATTTTGAGTTTTTGGGTCAGATGACCAATTCTTTTCTTGGACACAAACTATTTGTAAAAACTTTTAACACCTATTTTACTTTTAGATTTTTATTATGGTTAAGTGATGCAATCCTATTCAATTGATGATGTTAACTAAAAATATTTACTTTACATATGTCGCAAATGTCTATTTAACACATAATTTGCTAGAGAATTAGTTAATGTGTTTAGATTTCTGGAAATATGATGATATTGAATAAACTCAAAATACCTTTCCAAACTACAAACTCTAAGGAACATGCGATGAATTGCTGGGTTTCGGACGATATAAATGCTAGTAAGTTGTAGTACAACGAGTTGTGAGTCTAGCCTAATGATGATTTTGCATACACCAAGTGAAATGGCATCAGAGAGGAGTTCAATCAACGCACTATACTCAGCGATGTTGTTCGTCGATCATCCAATACATATCCCTCTAAAACTCACTAACTCGCTGCTTGGAGCGAAAATGGCCCATGCTGCAAAGGATAAATTCTTCGTACTACGACTAGCCCCATCGGCGTAACCAACAAATGGTTCCGAAAAGTTCGACATCTGCACCAAATGCAAAGTGGATTACTTAACCAAATAAGAAATCTAAAAGAAACACACACACACATGCAATCAAAGCATATATACAGTGGGTTTTTACTACACTTAACTAAGCATAGTAACGTTTAAGGTACAGCCCATTTTGAAGCTGTGACAATGGAATCCCATCATAGTCTACTAACTCATAGGCACCTTTTGTCAAAACACGCTTAACAATGTAAGGGCCCATCCAAAGCGGTTCAAATTTTCTTGCACCAAGTTTATTAGACTCTTAGTCATAAAGCAAGACCAGGTCACCTTCTGAGAAGACACGAGGCTTGACATTTTTATCTTATTGCACCTTAATACATTTCTTGTGTGCTTCGTCAGCCAATGCGGAATCACGACAGGTTTCATCCAGATGGATTAACTATAAGAAATGTGCTTCTTCTTACAAAAGTGTCGGGTAGCAGGTCAATTGCGAGTTTGAGAGATGAGATTTCACATTGGATTGGTAAGACTGCTTCCAAACAATGCACCAATTGAAGGGGTGTATATCCAGTCAGATTTCTCAGCGAGGTTCAATATGCCCACAGAGCCGAGTACAAGATTAAATGCCAATTTCTTTTATGAACTCCAATCATTCTTTGCAACATACGCTTAAGGAATTTGTTGATAGCCTCAACTTGTCCATTAGCTTGCGGGTAGTATGGAGTAGAACTATCATGTGACAGTCCTAAATTAGTGGTCAACTCAACCATCATGTGATTACAAAAATGTGCTCCATGATTTGTAACTATGGCATGCAGTACACAAAACCTAGCAACCACATGGTTGAAGAAAAATAAAGCAGTTGTTTCGCCACAGTTGTTCAATGTTGGCATCGCCTCGGCCCATTTGGTAAAATATTCAACGGTGACTATTATATACCCATGCCCCCTGGCCGAGGTGGGGTTAAATGTCATAAACGCAATGCCCCATTTAGCGAATGGGCCAACAGCAATGACTAGATGCAGTGGTGTAGGCAGTAATCTGGTTTTTTATGTCAAATATCTGGCAAGCATGGCAACTTCTGATAGCAATAATGCAATATTTGAATATAGTTGGCCAGAAGTAACCAGCACAGAGAATTCTCTATGCGGTAGCGTAACCAGATAAATGCTCCCCACAAGCACCTGAATGACACTCATTCAAAGCTTTTTCGGCTTCCTCATGCGTGAGGCAGCTACGTAAAATCGTATCGACACCACGACGGTAAAGTGTATCACCAACGATCAGATAATCTTTGGCTTGGTATTGAGTACGTCGTTGTTCAGAGTGAGAGGTATTAGGCCAAAAAGCTCAGGTCTGGAGATAGACCAAATATATCTCCATACCATGGATCACTTGATGAAATAAGAAATAGGGACTCATCCAAGATTGATGCTTCTAATGTTAAATCATTGGAGGATGAGAGAAGATCACAAAGTAACTTGGAAAAGACAAGAGATTTCTTTGATTTAGACCTGATGAATTCTAAATCAAACTCTTGTAAAATTACTATCCATTTTGAATATTTTTCCCCCAGAAATTGACGTGACAAAATGTATGTCATAGGGTTGCAATCCGATATAATGGTAGTTTTACAAAGGAGGATATAATGATGAAATATATGTACAACTTGAACGACTGCCAAAGCTAACTTTTCGACATAGGAATACTTACTTTCTGTATTGTTGAGATACAACTCAAGTAATAAATATGATTTTCAATTCCACTTTCTTCTTGGACTGAAACCATACCAATGGTTGTATCTACAGCGACAAGATAAGTAATAGTCTTTTTGATAGTTTGGGGCATACATTAATGATGCTCTAATCAAGGAATCTTTGAGAGCATCAAAGGAAGCTTGTGCAACCTAATCCCAATGGAAAGGTACCTCTTTCTTCAATAGATGTGTAAAACCTTTAGCCAACTCAGCATAGTTTCGAATGAACCTCCTCAGAAAGTTTGCCTTCCCTTGAAGTCTCTATAACTGTAACAAATTTGAAGGTGGAGGCAAGTCAAGGATTGCCTGAACCTTAATTAGATCAAATCGAATTCCATCTTTTGAGACTATGAATCCAAGAAATCAACCAGATCCAACATAAAACACACACTTGTGTGGATTGAGTCTTATCTTGTAGTGTCGACACCGTAAAAATATTGCTCTCAAATGTTGTGGGTCATCAGACCGCTTTCATTAATGAGCAAGTAAATCATCAAGATAAGGTTGAACAATGTGCTTGATGTCATGGAAGACATAATTCATTGCCCTCTGAAATGTAGCCCCTGCATTCTTCAAACCAAAGGTAACTTTCGATAGGTAAATGTGCCCCAAGGACATATAAAAGTTGTTTTAGATTGGTCTTGTGGGCGGAAATTGACTTGATTGTAGCTAGAGAGTCCATCCATGAACGAAAAGATTTCACATCCAGCACACTCATCAATAATCTGGTCAATAAAGGGTGTAGGATAATTGTCTTTTGGACATGCTAGATTTACATCCCTATAATCGATGCACACTCGAATTGTCCCTTGTTTTTTCATCACTAGAACAATGTTTGATACCGAGTTGGTAAGAGGTACAGGAAAAATGAAACCAACACGCAAAAATTATTCAACCTCTACTTTAATGGTAGCGGCTTTATTAGGATGAAGAGGTCGAAGTCGTTGTCATACTGGTTTGACATCAGGGTACATTTTAATCTCATGTTCAATAATACTTGAGTCAATTCCTGGCATCTCCTTGTAAGACCATGCAAAAATATCTCTAAATTCATGAAACAGAGCACGGTAATTATTAAGTTCCAATGGAGAATAGGATTTTCCGACATGAATGTTCTCTACAATGTTAGGCTTGGTTGAAATGTTTATAGAAATTATTTCTTCTATGTTTGACAAATTACGCTTAGAATCTACAGTTTCTATTCTAACAGAATTCGACAAAAAATCAACAATTGATGGGTGTTTTAACTTGTTTGAATAATCTTCATTATTATCTGGAAGATTGGAATGATGATGATAATCACCCCATGGTTCCTCTCCTATCATCATTGATTGGATGATTCCTTCATCCGTAAAATGTATACGTGAAAAAGGATCCAAAGAGGTACCATATTCTAACGACCTATCTACCCATGCAAAAGTTGAGTGCGGATTTGGCTTTGCCGCACAAGCCCGAAAGATTGATTGCTATGATAATTCAATGGGGCTTAACGACAATACCCCATGATTACCATCAACTTAAAATTGGTTGGAAATCCTCCTTAAATCAGATGAGGTGGACGAAATCATGTTGTAGGTTTCTACTCTTGCCACTTCCACCAAATTAGATGGTGACGGGAGGGTAAAAGTACCCATTAGGGAAGGATCTTTAAAGACACCTACTCCAACACTTTGAAGTGACAGCAGGGGTCCGTGTACCAACGGAATGCTTCCCATAGCCTGTGAACTATTGGCAAAGAAGGCTAGCTGATCAATGACTGTGATTCCACCCTTAAAATGGAATGTAATAGTACAAAGGTACGTGGAAACCACAGCAGCCATAGCATATACCCAAGGCCTTCCTAGTAAAATGTTGTAATTGAGGGGTTCGTCAACTACCTCAACTTCAACAATAACCATTTTTCCCCCTAGTTCGACTTGCATGTTACTCAAAATCCCACATGGAGTATATGTTCTTCCATCAAAAGCTTTCAATGTGGTTGGTGATCATGACAATGGCAGTCAACCAAGTGTTTTCTAGTAGCTCATGGACATAATGCAAGTAGATGCCCCCTCATCAATAATAGTTCAGTGAACATTCTTATTGAGAGATTTTACTTGGATTAGGAAAGCTAATTGCACTTGTAACTGTGGTGAATATCCCGCATGGTTAAAGACTACAAGATTTGAATCTGTAGGATCTATTCCGCCTATTGTTGACAGTAAAGCCTGTATATGGGAGGGACAGTTTTGCAACACCTCAAGGGTCAACATAGTTGAAGGTGATTGAGCAAGATCTTCTACTATGTTGTAGTTTTGAGTTGCTCGAGCCCGAGGTTTGAATGTTGATTTGTGTACAACTCCCTTTGGTGGTTTTATTGTCAATTCAGGTACAATAGGTGGAACAACTTCAGATGAAGTCGATGTCAAAGGATTAGGTTGATCAGTGGCTTGATTATTTGACAACGACAGATTTCCATAATATTTGTTTCTTGTTGACACCAAAACATCGTTTTGAGGCTTTGTGATGGATAACGTGAGTACTTGGGATATGGAAGCATGGTCTGTTGCAACCAAATGTAATTCCAAGGTTGGAAACGGATCTATCAACACTGCCAATGTGTTTGAAGTCTTTAAAAGTTTAGAGACCTCAGAGCGATGTGCACAATCTCTTGTATAATGCTCGTCATTACATATCAGACATGGATAACGAGGTTTCCTTGCTGTGGTAGAGGAATGAGATGATTTCTCTGGAGGGGAATTTTCTTGTTTCTTTTTGTTCTTCCCTTTTTTCTTGATTGTTGGTTGCTTTGGATTTTTGCCTTTGTCAGATGACACGGCATTAATCTTGGAGGCAAGAGTATTTTCTGATGCACTGGTAGTTTGATTGGAAGCACCAAGAGTTTGACTAGATGGTCTTCATATTAATTGTGTGTTGAAGAACCGATCATACCATCGTTGGCATGAAAGTCCTTACTCGATTGTGGAGGAGGTGGAACAGTGAAAGTTGGTTGAGGTGCATTGGGAATTTTATCATAAAGTGTGTCGGATTGTGTGTAAACTAAATCCAAGTATTGGGCACGAGCAATGACTTGATCTTCTGTGATGATTCCACCTTTTGCCACATCCTCGATGATTGATGGCAACAAGGATTTTATGAACCACTCAGCTAAAAGTTGATTGGGAACATATGCCTTAACCATTTGACAACAACACCGCCACTCATGAATGTGATCTGATATATGAGTAGCAGTAGTCTGTTTAAAGTTGGTTAGGAGTTCCGTTTTAGTCTCGTATCTGATAGGTAACTGGAAGTGGGTCAAAAAAGTAGTGGCTAAAGTGGTGAACTTATCGAAAGGAGCTCTTGGTAACTCAATGTACCATTTAGTAGCTGGACCAGTAAGTGTTCTTTGGAAAAGATGAAGTCTGATTGAATCATCATTTAAGGAGTTAGATGAACACCACAAATGAAAGGTCATAACATGATTTGATGGGTCTTCTCCAAGACTTCCGTTAAACTTCGGAATGTCAGAAGGTAACTTATGTGAAATTACCGGCCACCAAGGTGCATATAAGATTGGACCATTAGTAAGCTGATTTAAATCTGGTAATTCGAAAGTTGCTACAAATGGTAACTGTTGATTCAAGTCAGGTTGAGCATACCCAGGATATAATGGAATTTCTTGGGCAATAGGTCTTTGCATACTGACATAGGGCATCCGCATTTGGTAACCTTGGTATGATTGTTGAACAAAACCAGTGTAAGGTGGTTGTTGATAACCAGGTTGAATAAGTTTTCATCCATAACCTGCAAAGCCTTGTTGACCTTGACCTTCGTAAGCTTGAGATTGACCAAAACTAGGTTGAGCCTGTGAAACAGGTCCAAACTGAGGTTGGTACTACTGGAATTGGGGTTGTTGAAATTGAGGCTGCCACGGTTGTTGAATCAATTGTTGTTGTTGTTGATATAACTGTTGTGGATTCAACGGTTGCTGTTGTCCAGCAATGAGAGTTTGGCCAAGTTGTGAATAAACTATACCAGTGTAAGCCTGGGTCACTCCAGATAAGGGTACACTAACCTGAGGTTGTTGTTGGACTCTAGAAACAAGTGGTTGTTGTAAAACAACTTGAGGAATTTGAACTTCTTGACTTGACACTTGTGATTGCAAGGTAGAAGGATCAGTTTGAACAGGTTGAGATACAACAGTTTGAACTTGTGAATGTGGTACAATAGTAACAACAGGTGTAGTAGGAATAGCTGACACGGTTTGCATTGGTTGTGTTGGATACATAAGCCTTGGTTGAACTGGCATTGTTGGTTGCCATTGACAAACTCTAATTCCAGGTTGACCTGAATACTATGGGATATTACCATATGGTAGTCCCTGGAATAAGGAGGATACGGTGAATAAGCATATTGCTCTCCATATGGTGGCAGTCCAATGTTTTATGGATACATAGGTCTTTGTTGACCAGATTTCCCAACTTGATATTGATATGCAAGATCAAACCATTGAGTTCCCATTAGAGAAGAACCAGGTAAAATTCTGGTTGATGACATGGGTGATGACCATGGTGTAGAAGCAACCCCTGAGTGGGTTCCAGATAATGATTGGTAACTAATCAGGACGGACGATTCACCATAGAGGTGTGACTCAGGCGTGGTACAAAACATTGAAGAAGTGACAACAGATGAATCTACTGCAACTGCATGAGATGATACAGTATGAGATGTTAACACTTGTTCAGCCATAGTTAACTGGCCTAAAAGTTGTCCTAAAGATTCTATGGGTACTTGAAAAGAAGCAGGATCAAATGAAGCAAAGAAATCAGGATAAAGCCCAGTTCCAAAATGAAACAGGGTTCCAGGTGTGGAATCTTCTTCTAATTCCTTCTCTATGGCAATCAAACCTGGTGGAAGAACTTCACCATCAGGTCCATAAAATATTTCTGGTGTTGGTGAAGTTGGAGTTTCATTAGTTACTGATATATGAGGGGTAACCAGTAAAGTAATAACTTCCGAGTGTTCAACTTCGAAGTCCAGATGTTCCGGTAAATGAACAACAGTTTCAGTGAGAGGTTCTTGAACAACTTCAGGTTCATATGTAACTTCTGTTTGAATTGGGATTATTTCTGGATTAACTTCTGGTTGAACTGATTCAAAATCAGAAACACTTTCTTGTTGAGAAATCTCAAGTTGAGGATCAATTTTTGGTTGAACAACTTCGGTTACTGTTTCACTAGCATCAGTGCTAATGTCCTCATGTAATTGTGAAACTTCCTCTTCAGGAATAGATGTACCAGAAATAGTTGGAGTAACTGGAGTCTCTATACTTACCGAAATAGATGATTCAGGTAACTCAGATGAATAACTAGGATTTCTTGATGTACTAGACTCAGTTAAGCGAGATTGCTTTGTAATTAGTGTCGCTTTGGGAGGCAGAGGTGGTTTGCTCGCTATTCTCCATGAACGACGAGGTAAGGGTTGATGTTCCTCCACGATTGTTTATTAATTTTATTATCAAAAAAGAAATAAACAAAAAGGGGTAACTAGGCAAAAGGTTTACCATGCAACTGTGAACTGTAGAATACCTCCTGGCAAACCAAGAAGTACGAGCAGGAAATCTCCCTGAATATTGTGTTTGGTGTATCACATTTGCAAGGCGGCCAACATGGTTACTTAAGGATTGATAGCAACCTAGATTTGTCTTCCCATATATACCCAAAGGTATGTGGAGGTCCAGTCTGTATAAGTGTTGTCTAATGCAAAACCGCACAGTGAGATCATTCCCATATACTTTATGTATTGTAACACCACCCTATATACCCGAACGTATGTGGACGAGCTATGATATACTCACGTACATGGAATGAGGTATCACACTCGGGATGTATTGCAGACAAGTTAGCGACAATTGCCTTGTTTTATGACGCTGGAACACTTCTCTAGCCTAGAACCACTAAATGTTTGCGTTAATGACAATGCTCCATTAGGTAAATTGATGTTTATTTTAAGTTGATATTTCTTAGGAATTTGCCTTTTAATTTCACCACATGATGTATTCTGAGATTCCTAGGAATGCAACTATCATGATAAGCATTTTTTCCATTCAATTTAACGATGAAAATCCTAGCTACTTAGGGATAGAGCAATCAGATTTCCTTTTTATCAAAGAGCAAAGAGCACAATCTAAATGAAAATTCCCTACACTATTCCTTATCAACACACACAAACTTTTTCAATGCAACATGCATGTATTTCTTTTTCAATTTCCCCTAATGTGAATGAACAAAAAGGAAATATGCACAATCGATCAAAAATCTCTTTTCATAAAAAGGACGATTTTGCGACAATTTCTTTTCAAGGAAAGGAAGACTTTACAACACTTCCGTTTTCAAAGAAATGAGGAATTACAACACTTTCAACGAAAAGACTAATCATTTGCACACATCAATCAATTGATCTTTCATGAATGAAGATTTGACGACAATTCAATTTTCGAAGGAAAAGACGATTTTACGACACTTTCTTTCGCTAAAGATCAATCTATCAAAAACTAACTTTCAACTATAGATTGAAAATGATAAAGTGAATACATAAGAAACATTTATCAATCCTAGTCTAAGTAGGGCCAGGTAAGGAGATGAAACACTATTTTTAGAAACAAAACATCATTGGCATTCAGAAATCATTCAAACAAGAGAAAATTGGCTCAAAAGATTCAACTCCTAGATAGGAAACTGACCCTCAAGGGATCAGTGCAGGCAGTAGTGAGAGACAATGCGCTGAAGCGCACTAGGTCTATGTAAGAAGTGCATTTCAGTGCACTGTGTCCTTCATTGGACTGCACTGGTGACAGTAGCAATTTTGAGGACAATTTGTCACTGTTTTGGCTCAATTTCAATGATAGAAGACTGAAATTTCAATGAACGACCACAAGTACAGTATGTAGAAAATGTCTTAAGAGGCTGATAAGCTACTAGGATAGATGATCGCTACCCAGTGGAGTCGCCAATTTGTTTTGGGAAGTTTTAGTGTCTACAGATAAACGCTTAAACCCCTAGACTAGTAGCAAAGTCTAGAACAACAGTTTAAAGAGTTCTCTACTTTTCTTATGGTCAATAAATTAAATAAGGGGCAAAGAAGCCTACCTGTAGTCTTCACTTGCTTCTTATCTCCCTTGACCGATTCTGTCACTCCTCTCCATACTTAATCCACTTGAAGAGTACTTGCACACAAAGAGAAGACAACAACCAATCAAAGCATATGATAATAATGATCTATCGACTAAACATAGCATGGAATCAAGTATATGATATACATATGAAAGCATAAATGAATAACACAAGCATATGGAAAAAGATTTGAACACTTTATTAGTAAAAGGAAGAGTTACAACCCATTGCTCGATTCGGCATCACTCCTCCAGTTCAATCCCATCCTCTCCTCATAACAAGCAAGACATTTTTACATCATTACAATACTTGAAATCAACTCAAGTCTCATACTAACAACATCTCCCTATAATTCAATAATTTATAGCCCCTAATCACTAAAATGAGTGGTCTTTTTATAGGTGAATGAAGGAAGTTATGCCATAAATGATGATAATTAATGCCCTCCCAAACTTAGAATTTAGTTCCATGGAGGAAGGGATAATGGATTGATGTTCCTTAACTCCCTTCCTCATCCAATTAATACAAGCTCAAAGGAGTAGATAGGTTTGAGAAACTTCTAGAGGCATCCAATGGATAAGGAATCTTTCAAACCCCAATGGAAATTTGCTCAAATTTGCCCAGCATGGGCCAAAGAGGGACCAAGTGCGTTTCTTATCAGCTTGTGAGTGTATGGTTTGTATTGTAGCGCACCCTAATGAAGGCCTACCTGCGTTGATCTACTTAGAGGTAGTTTCTAGATGATTTTGGTCATGAAACTTATTGGGAAGCTAGGCATTCTAATGGTTGACTTCTTTAGGACATGTAACAACTGAATTAGGGTTTTATGGGCCCTAATAGTATTGATTTGTAAGTTAGGGTTGACGTGTCCAAATGGATTTGTAACACATAGGCTGGTTTGTGGATCATTTCCAATTTGGTTCCCAGATCTGATTTTGCAAGGTAGAAGGAGACCATTGAGAGGAATAAGGGTTTTTATACCATAAAGGTGGAGGGTAAGAGGAATTTGGCCAATTATTATTTGATTTTCTAGGCCATGGTGGCATAGAAAATTCTTGAGGTGGCCATGTAGAGAAAGGTGGCTGGTTCTGCCATGTTGCTCCTAAATACTGCTGAGAATTAAATTGCGAAGAAGGAAAGAACAAAGATGGTTTTGTAGGCATACCTTTCAGACGTGTTTTCCATTGAAGGCACTTGTTCATTTGATATACTGGTTCCATTTCCTCTTCTACTTCCTTGAAGACTTCCTTTAATCCACGAAGCGATGGGCAACTTTCCGTAGTGTGGTCCTTAGTGCAAATGGTGCATGTTTGAATCGTATCTAAAGGACATTCTCTATGATTGTGTTCCATTTGCAGCATGGACAAAAAATAGATAGATTCTATTATGCTTTGGCCTGCTTTTGTTTGGCTTGCATGATATCCAATTGTGTGGTAAAGGTCCCCAGGATATCAGTCTTGAAAACTTCCAATAGATTGTCGATTTCGACTCGTGTAATGCTTCCTCCTGAGGCTTTGTTGTCTCTAGTGATCGTATCATGCCCAGTTGGTTTCAGCCTTGTACTACCTCTGGAACACCTAATACACAATTGTATAATAGTGTCATAATCCTCATGATAAATATCACCCTTCCCCATTAAATTTAATGTTTCTACCCATTGGTCTTTCATACCTTTGATCATCACAGTTTTAAGAACTTCAAGAGGTAAATTTGGATAAGGAGATATTTGCATGTTATATTGAAAATGTTCTACATATTCTTCAAGAGTCTCATTAGTCTTAGCTACCATTTGAAAGATTTCATCCTTCAATTCTCTAGTTCGGCAATAATCTTGGTATTTCTTTAGAAAGGTTGTTTTCATTTGGTCCCAGTCATTAATAGTACCTCCACCAAGCCCCATAAACCAACACAGAGCTTCTCCCTTCAGAGTAGATGGGAACAACTTTAGTTTCTGGGGGTCGGTAGTGTAATCATATCCCCTACATAAAACATTGAATTCGAAAAGGAATGCATCAGGATCCTCTGAAGTTAACCCACGGAAGGTAGGAATATTGTGTAATGGTATAGCTTTCATGGGAGCATTGATAGTTGTATCAACAATAGGGTATTGCAATGTGGAGGTCTGAGGCTGTTGCGGATTATTGGCCATTTGGTAAAAAATATGCAAATATTCTTCAGGTATTTATGGAGTTGGAGCTCTATTTCTAGGGGAGTTAGAAGAGACTTTTAAAATGATTTTAACAGCACTACCTTGGTCCAGAATACTGGGTGTCCTCTATTCAACTACTACTTCAGGAGATTTGGGTTCTGATGAATTAATCTTTTCAACACTACCTGTTTCTCCTTCTCCTTCACAAAGGTTGCAAGAATTCCCTTCTTGGAAAGGGCTAAACTGCAAATTTTCAGTGTTCTGAAAGCTCTATTCAAACCCTTTAGTTTTGTTGTGAATCTCAATGTCAGCTACAGATGGTGATCTTGCAGCCTGAAGGGTTACAGTAGGATTTCTTGTAGAAACGATTCGGGGTCCTACTAATGAATGAGACTTAGCTTTCCTTATGATTTCATCGATAAAGGTTGAACATCCAAGGGGCACTGATCCCTTATATTTTTTAGATCTAGGCAGAGGAATTAAATCTTTTTCTACTCTTTTCTTCTTAGTCTTTCACTCAAAAATTCAAACATTTATTTCTACTTTAATTCCTACACAATTTTGTTGAAAAGTGAGCGAGGGAGCAAGAACTTTACTTACTCGTATGCAGGTTCTTAACTTCCTTTTTTAATACCCAGTTCTTTCACAGAAAACACACATCAAACATATATTCCTACACAATTGTGCTGAAAAGCGGGTGAGGGAGTAAGCACTTTACTTACTTGTACGCAGGTTCTTACCTTTCGTTTTTAATACCCGGTTCTTTCATAGCACACAAACATAAAACACACATCACCTTCCGTGAAATGGAAACACTCTCCCTGGCAACGGCACCAAAATTTTGGGCACAAATAAGGTGTCTTTAAGAACTCTTAAATGCCTCACATTAATTATCAACCTGGGTAAGTCTTTTTGTTTCAATATGTGCAAGTGATGTAAATCTTTGAGTCTACAGAGAGTAATGCTTTAAAATAACTTATTGATTTCAATACAAGAGTAAACGGATCAAACCATAAAATACCAATTTGTAACTTCAAGGAAATTAACTCATTCAAACATCAAAACTCAATCTTAAGCGAGATCACAATCCAATCTTAACCGAAATTTCTAACTGCAATTACATCAACCGAGTGCACCGTAGTGATAACAGAGCTCTTTCAGTTGAATCTAGGCTTATGCATAAAAGGAATACATCTGATATAATCAATAAAACTCTAGCATTCAATTAACAAGAAATGATTCTTAATAAACTCAATCCACGATATTAAATAAATGAAATAATCAACAGGAATAAGAACCAATGCAATGAACATACAAACTCAACACTAGTGAAAGTAAATTAATCATAAAACTATAAAACAGAGTAATTAAACTTTAGAAAGGTAAACTATAAAACAAGGAACAACAGCAAAATCTACCAGTGACTGGGCCCAAGCCGCCGGTGATTACTGCGTGATTACTTCATAATCTCGTAAATGAACAACAACGTGAATTATATATTATTCATCAAATCCAAATGGCATTACAGCACAATGTCTTTCAGAATAACGCTATGTATATTAAAATTACAACTGAAGTAAACACAAAAATTTTCTCTCTTAGTCTATGCGTCTTTCCCTTCTTATAACCAAAGAGGAAAAGAGATAAATGTGATTCATCAAGATCAGGAGATCCTGAGGAATTCACAACTAAATGTTATTGTCAGGCAGTCTTTCTATCTTGCACTGATCCTCTTGATCTTCTTCTCGTTTTGATCGCACAAGACATGCATTGTTTCCTCTGTTTAGCCTTTGTTGTTCAATCTTTTGAACAACGGTTGTTCCCTTCGCCAATTTCCGCATAATAAACAACGAAAGTTAGTTTTGTCAATCAAATCGCATCAAAAATAGATGCATTCATTTTCTATCAAAATCTTATCAAAACCTTATTACGTAATGGCACAAAATGCATAAAAAGGAGGAAAAATATAGTGTAATCAAGGGTAAATTTATACATGTTGGACAGACCAACAGTCATATACTAGGTTTCTTACATAAAATTGTCCATTCCAAAAATTTTAATTATGCTACATTTATTTCAAATCAAGTTCATCATTAGTTGGTATAGTTCAAAGAAGAAGATCTTTTTTTTGTATTAATCATACCTTGCCTATTTTTTTTTAGCTATGCCAACAATTTGTTTTCAACCTATGGGATTATAGAGAAGAATCAACAAGAAAAATATCTTACCTTTTGAGTGGACTCAAGTGATGAGATATGATAATTAACCAAGTGGTTACAAAGTGTGTATTCATGGATTCACGTCTATATTTATGCTTTAGCCTATAGTCACCTACCTCCTAGGGTCGAAAATGATTACAAGTTTCTCTTATAGATGAATTCATGGTTCATATGTAGTGACTAGTACATGAAAAAATATTCTACATTGTTGAGAATCTGAGCAGAAGTTAAGCCATATAGGTTACCAATATATCTAAGCCCTAGAATGTTTTCCCTTGAATATATTAGATAGAGGATACACTCAAATGGTCTGTAATTTGTATCTAATGAAAAATGTCAAATCTCATTATTCTTATTGAAGTATTTACTTCAATAATTAACGCAATAATGACACTTCCGATTATTGAAAGGATGATAAAATATTTCAATTTTGAGGAGGATAAATTATGGAAATATGATCCAAAATAGGTTATATCTAAATTGGGAGATTAAATTAAGTTAATTGTATATTCTCACACTTATGATGCAGATAAGAAAAGTTAGCCATGAAAAACTTAGGTAGAAGTCATTTAGGAAATCACAGGATACCTATTAATAGAGCAAGGAAATGATGAAAAAAGTAGATTTGAAAACTTCATAAAGATAGGATTTGGTTAGAAGAGATTCTGAATATCCCGTGGATGTGGATGTTCCATTACCTCAATTTAAGATAGCAAAGATATTGACTCAAGATAAGGCCAAGTTTGATTCAAAGTTATTAAAAATTACTCATATTCTTCAAATAATGTATTAAGAACATAGTGTATTAACATGAGGGAAAGGATCACTTGAAAAAGGTTAAAACTAGTAATGTAGATGAATATGCATTCACTAAAATAAATATTGATACAAATGTATTCAAAATGGAAAAACGAGGTTTATATGCTCAATTTAGCCTAGACGACCCATCTCCTTCCAAGTTGCTATATACTATTTATTATAAAGTAGGGAAGCTACATATGATTGTTTTACAACCAAATATTGATAAATCGTTGAATCAACTTACTGCAAAGGATTATGATACTACAATATTGTCAATTAATTTGGATAATCTCCCTCCAAAGGATAAGATTGATTGGAAAAAACATACTAGTGATATGGTACCTACAGATTTAATCGAGGCTTCAATTAGTGTCAAAAGAATGAAAGTACAAATTCATAGGTTGGAAGAACATCTTTGCATTGAAAATGAAAATAATAGGGATAGATGGATAACCATTGCAAATTTACAACAAAAGCTTCATATAGTGGAAATTGCAAACCATGATGGAGAATTCATTTATTTGATGTTAAGGGGGGAAATGAAATCCAAATTCTTAGAACTAAATTGAATTTATATACGACTAAGAATAGTCAATCTAAAGATTTAGTACAACTTTAAAAGTAGATAGTCCAAATCAGAAACCAGACCAAAGCATTGACAGAGAGGAATAACAAGAATAAAAAATTATCGAAAATTTTGAAGAAGAAAGAGTTGTTTCTCTTGCAGAAAAGTTGGAAAAACAAAAATCCTTCCTAAAGTATAAATAATTGAGATAGGTTATGAAAAGGAACAAATCATCAAGTTAAACAGACATTTATCTCAAGCACAAAAAAAATTCAAGAAAATCTAATAGAAATAATACATATGTAAATTATTGTTGGAAAATAAAAACGGGATTATAAATCAAAATCATACTAATATTTCACAAAATATAAACAAATAGCTAAAATATTAGAAAAGGTGTTTTATTATGAAGAATTGACGAAAAATGTTGCACAAAGATTTAAAGATAATAAGTTTCTGCTAGGAGATAAGCATTCTACATGGGATCAAATTAAAGTAGTAATGAGTAGTTTTAAAGATCAATTCACTATTCTAAAGGACACCAAAAATCTAGAAAGAAGCCCAAGATTGAATATTAAAAAGACATGGGAAAAACTTGGATATAAGGTGGAGTTGGTTGATGAAGTAATCAAATTTGTAGATAGCCAAACAAGGAATAAACTAGAGGTCTTGGGATATTAGAAAAAACCTCCTTTATTATGGAGTTGATGAAAGTGAAAGGTAGATATAATATAATCTCTACAACTTATGACAAATGTAAATATATTAGGAAATTCACTCAACACTTAGAAGTAATTTTTCCAAAACATTTAAATATGGTCTTCTTGACCCTTGGGGTTATGAAGGTTGGCTTAAATTTATGATGATGATATTTATTTGCAAAATTTGGAGAAATGGAGAAATGATAAAGAAATATTAAAAGATGTTACTAGTCCCATTCAAGTATGTTTGATTTATGAAAAAATAATTTCTAACTTTTCAATTCTAGTTTTGATTTTTAAAACTCAAAAGTCTCTTATAATGATGAGTTATATTCTCTACATTAAGCTAGATATTGTTGTGTGAAATATGAATGAATAGCTTATTTTAAATTAATATAGTTGGTATATAATCTCATGACATATAAACAAAAGGTCATTATTATTTTTTTCTCAAGATTCTAAAACTTTTTCAACACCAATAGTTGTAACAACCACTATTGGTGCAACTACACATCTTTTCAAGTAGCACCACCTTCTCCTAGTCAGTAACGAGGGGTATAAAATCCAAATAAAAAGAGAAATGTGCCCATGTAAGCTTAAAATATAGCTATTAAATATTAACAATTACAACTACCCTCGAAATATATTAAAGGGAAGAATCAAATACTTTGAAAGGGTCATTGTTTATAAAAGGCTTGATTCTTATTTATGTAAAAGATTGGTCCCTTACTTGACTACTTCTATGTTAGTTTAGTTTACATCTGAAACATTGAGATTTCAAGCCTTAACATTTTTTGAAGACTTGATCTCACATAAAACTAATCTATCAATGTTTGAAGATTTAATACTACATTTACTTTTTCACTAGATCAAATCTTACTTGCTCATATGTATACTCATATTTACTCTACTGGAATAATATTTAGTACTAATGGTAGTATTAGGTAAATAATATTTTTCTATCTAAAGTGTTTTATAGTTCATATTGTTGGTTTCCATATCTCATCTCCTTCCTTTGAAATGATATTCTTGTATGATTGTATTTGTCACATCATTTTATTTCTCCCCTCACCATCTTATACTCGTTAAGGAAGATAAAGGTTCCCTTTACATATTTAAGTTCTCCCTACATTGGATTTTCTAGTCTATTTATAGTATCTATGTAGCTGGAGGATTTATATCTAAATATTGCAGCTATCTGATATTTTTTAGAATAAATTAAATTTAAATCTTCAGTATATTGAGGAATGCCCCAATTAACCAAAAGTGGGGAGGTTATTGTTGTTCATAGAATGCCTTGGCATTGCTCTTTTCCATAGAACAATCATGAGGAAGAACGTCTTATTTGGTGACTATACTGGGTAGTGAACAAAGATGTATAGATTTTTTTGTAAATTTGACATTATATATATGACTATAAAAAAATCATTTCAGCCATCTCTTTTATTTAGGTCAAATGATCAAAGAAGTGTTTTGAAACATTTGTATAAGCTAACCTTGTATACTTATAATACTAGAGAGGAACTATAATGAGTTTGGTAGGTCTTGGCTCAAGATGTTGTGCTAGCACAACCCAACCATCAAAAATCCAAGAAATAAATACAAACAACCTTAATGATTTAGTCACACTAAAGTATTAGAGGTCAAACTTCTCATTCACATGGGAGTAAAGAAGTAGATATACAAGATAAAACCTTGATCCTAAACAAAATTCACAATAATTTGATCTTGAAGATATTCTACCTCACCAAAATCAAAGAGGATATTCCACATCAGGGATGCCTCTTTTAGAAAATATTTACATTTTTGAAAAATAAGATAATGAAAATGTGTCTTTTGTTGTAAAAACCCCATGTTACCAACGAACTCTTATTCTCCTCATTTTAAGATACCAATAAGGACCAAAATATTGCTTAGAATCATAACTTTTCATTTCGTTCATTTTACAACTCTAGGTAGAAGTCCTCTTGTTGGGTCTAAATATTGTTGTCCTTGGCCACCTCATTTTTGACATTATTAATATCCTCCATTTGAACCTTAATTGCTTATATTTTTACCAATTTTGATGAAGACAATGGCGTAAAAGGATAGAATTAAAGGTAAAAATATTTTATGAAAATTATCTTTTCTTTTTAATCTATAAATGTCTATAAAATGAATTTATTTAATTTAATAATGGGTAAAATAGTCAAATTATAGGAATTCATGTAATCACAGGAATTTAACCAGTATAAAATTCCTGTAATTTGTCCAATATTTGTGGAGGTCCACATCAAGAAATATGATCCTGACACATGGAGGATGACTAGCATTTTCATCTAGAGGAATACCTATTCGACTTTTTCGTAGTTCCTTGCAAACCATGGGTCAAAGGCTGGTCAATGAGGTATATCTTCTCAGTGATTCATGTAGGCCATTTTGGAAAGTTTCCAAAATTCTCTCCTTCAGTTGGAAATCGATCAATTGTTCCTAGAAGTCAAGATACATGTCACGAAGGATTGAGAAGATTATGCAAGAATCATTATCATTCTTTTGTATCGCTTTATTTTTAGTTTGAAATACTAGAATGACCCTATTTTTTGACAAATTGGCTTAACATTGATTTTTTTGTATAAAAGTCAATGTAGAAGGAATATATGGGTTAGACAAACTTATGATATAGTTATTATACATGAAAAAAGCAATGTTTCTATATTAAGCTTCTGATTTTCGTTAATATAAGGAGGATTTCTATGATATGGTGCACAAATTGTTGCAATTTCTGAGAGCTTTACTAGATACATACACTAGGATGGTCCTTTGGTATGTGTTGCACATCTTTTGTTATGTATCTCACCAGTTTTATTATGTTTTGTGTGGTTTCTGTCCATTATCTTTTATATATTTGAAATTTTTATACACCATTTTGTATACATTATTTCTTGTAATTTTCCTGTAGTGATCCTATAATCACACAAGAGTTCTTATAATTATTGTTGTATTTCATGTAGTGATCTTGTAATCACACAGAATTTCTATAAACGACTGTTATTTTTCCTGTAGTAATTTAGTCTAATAACGAAACATAGCTAGTGAACAAAATTTAGTTAGCTTGGTTTCTTTAATTAGTATTTATTGTATTTTTAAATTTTAAATCATTAGAATAATCATATTTATTATGCATGAAAAAGTGATTAGGAAATTGGTTCAATTTGAATTTTGATTAAAGGAATTGTTACTCTACTTAAGTGAGCTTGTTTATAAACTCGGAACACTAATTTCAATTAGGATTCTTTTCTATTACAGTCTTCAATTAGTTATGACCAATAATTATTTCATAAAGAGTATATGGTGAGAAATTGTGACATATCAAACTAAATCTACAAATCTTGTGTCAACAAAGTTAAAATTGAATTTGGAAGTATGGAAACCATCGTAAGTTGAAATCATCTCTGGGATCCACTTGTATTTGGTGTGTACTTGATTTTGCATTTTAAAGTAGCTAAATAGAAAGTTTACACATATTGTGTTTCACCTCACAGTTTACCTACCTGGGTTGACAAAATAAATATTAAATCATTCACTCCACTTTATGACTTGACATTTATGGTGTCATTGTCGAGGAGGTGTAAATGAACTGGTGCCTAAGAATTTATTTTGTTTTTTTTAAAAGAAAAATACAAAAATATTTATCAATTCTCTTTACTTTGCCTTACAATATAAAAAAAATAATATGGGGGAGTATGAATATAAGACGGGAGGTAAGAACCTATGCCACCACCATAGTGTTTCCTACAAATCCAATTAAGTTTAATATTGAATGTATAGATTAAGAGATAGTAGGGGAAGATTTGTTAGAGCATCATTAGGTAGAGGTAGAATTCAAAGAAATTTGGATACAGTACCCCCATATATACTAATTTGATTGCACGAGAATAAATAGAGTCGGATAGTTAAATAAAAGCACAAAAAGGATCAAGTTCAACAAGTGAGACATCAGGGATCTAATTGGAACTGCATCCTTTTTCTACTCCTACAAGGTGGAATATAGTCTACACTGTATTTGGGAATGAAGATATGACACACAAAGAAAGAGGATCAAATATAGGATGAGGTGAAGATATTGGACATAGAATTTCTAGAGGAGGTAATGTACATAGAGATGGTGGAGGAAGTCGAGGAAATGGAGGAAGAAATGGACCACCACCAGACGATGATGGCAATGACTAGGAAACAATATTTGGCTTTCCTATTGTGGAAATTCCAGGAGCTGAAATCTGAATGACCATCTGTGCTGCCAACATTCTAGGTAGGGTAACTAAAGACCTTGACTCCTTTCTATTTGAATTTGATATTTTATGTCACAACTATGCTTATAATATTGATGCACAGAAACTATGTTTATTCCTTGCAACATTGAAAGGAGTTGCATTAAGTTGGTTCATGAGTTTAGGTGAAGGTGTTGTTGCATATTGGGATGATATGAAGACTGCTTTTCAAGAAATATCAACCTTATTGCAGACATAGAGATTCTCGGGAGGACATATTTCGAATGATTCAATAGGAAGATGAAAGCTTAGAAGATTATCTAGAAATATTCTTGTATAATTTGCAGAAATCAAAACAGCGTAACTTAAGTCCTAATACAGTTCACACTATATTCTTAAAAGGCATATGTGTTTGAATATTATATATATATATATATATATATATATATATATATATATATATATATATTTCAATTTAATGGGTGTTGGTGATATTTCCCATCTTATATTTGATAGGATTAGTGATTTGTGTAGGAAGTGCTCAAGAGGGGAAGCTAAAACTACTGTAGGGATCAAAAATCCTCTTTCCAAAGTTATTAAATCGGATACTGGAGGTATCAGTAGATAAGAATTAGGAAACTTGTTAGAGGGTTTAAAATTGATATTTTAAATACTCTTACTTCTCAAATAGATTATTTAAAGATTAGGAAAAATAAGGAAGAGCAAGAATCAGAATTGTCTATTTTTTCCACTAAATGTCGAAAAAAACATCCATTAAGAGAGTGTCCTCTAGATAACATTCAAGCTTTTATAAATGACATAAAACTAAGGAGTTTCCCACTTTACCTGAGCTGAAAGAAACTTACCAAGGAGAATTTGGAAATGCAAAAGCACTTTACAACATTGCACCTCGGGGACCTTGGAAACCACATGGAACATGTGTTCTCGATCAGCAAAATCTTCCTTATTATAATGTTCCTCAAAATACATGGAATTCTTTGATGCCATGGCAAGCATGGCCTCCGCAACAAGTCCAAAATTATCCCTACCAACAGGGCTAGAGATGATTTACTTATGGAAGTTTATTTGTCCATCCTTATCCTCCACAATTCCAAGCCCCATACCAACAATATCCCTATCAACAAACTCAGGCCCCATATCAATAACATTCATATTAGCAATACCCATAAACGTAACAACCATATCCACCCCTTCCTCAACAACCACATCCTCCTCAGCAACTGGAATTAACTCAACCCCATCAATTATGTCTTTCATCCAATCAATCATCTCCACGACCTACTCAACTTCCTTCTCAACCAGTTGCAAACTTGAATAATAAATGGAGAAACTTGTTTATAATGCAAAATATTAATCATTTCCTACATATCTCATAGCACCAATAAAATTACATGAACTTTTTATACATTTATAGGAAAATCCAATAAAACTATAGGAATGTTTTGTACAATTACAAGAAATCTAATAAAATTACAGGAATTTTCCAGTAAAAGCAGTCGATAACCCTGTAATGTATAGTGGATTAATTTGCAATCTGGTAGAGTTTTGAACCCAAAAACTATAGTAATAATTGAAGAACAAACTAAAGAAGTTGTAAGACAAAAAACAAAAACATTGCCTTTGCAGGAAAAACTAAAAACAACAATTAAACAAGTTGTATTTTTACAAGAATAGCCTCAAACTTCTTGGACAACTCCTTTCCCTAGGAGATTGGTTCCCAAAAAAATAGAATTACTAAAAACTATACCTGGATTTGATATTATTGATGAATTAATGAATATTTCTTTAAAAAATCCCTTACTTAGAGCAATAAAAGATATACCGATTAGCAAAAGGATAAGGTAATTGTACACTAAGATAACTGGAAAGAGAAAAACAAGATCCATCAATAATACAAGTTATAGATAGATTGGTCAGCCTAATGACTACTAAAATCATTTTAGAAAAATAAGTTGACCAAGGCATACGTATTGTAACAATAACAATCAACAATGTTTCTATTCCTAATACACTTATTGACTTAGGCGCTGCCATAAACATGATGACAAAAGAGACCATTGGAAAGCCTAGAAATAGACAGCCTTAGACCAACTCCAACAATGTTAGAATTGGCTAATAGATCAAAAATTAAACCTAAGAGAATTGTAGAAGACATCATTGTTTTTATTTATTGTTGGGAAATTCTAGTATACTTTGTGATCCTTTAGCCCAAATCTACATTATGAGGACATCCTTTAATCTTGGGAAGACAATGGTTGGAAATTGTTGATGCATACACTAGTTGTCGTTCCAGATACATGACAATAAAAAATGGTGATGAAATCAAAAATATAAATTTATACCCCCTACTAAAATAGAAGGTAAATCAAAGAAAGTTAATTTGGTTTGATGAAAATGAAATAGATGAATAAATAATAAATCATTTATTAACCATTGAAGAAGCATTTAATCTTAAGGAAAACACTGATGAAAATCAAATCGATCATTTCATTTCACATCCTAATTTTCTATAGTATTTTAGGGGGTAGTCATCTTGAACATTAGCTACAACAGGAAATTTTGCAAAATCTAAAAAACATGAGCAATGTGAAAATTTTGAAATTCCTGTAAATTCTAAAAAATATGTAATTCCTATAATTTCTAAATAATCTGACATTCCTACAATTCCTGAGCAATCTAAAAAATTTATTGAAATTTCTGAACAAGCCTTATTAAGTACTCATCATTTTTCTTTGCACTCTCTTTTAGGGAAGCATTTTCAAGAAACAGTTACTAAGGATAACTTAAAATCTGTTTATTTATCATTCTTTCATGTACATTCAATATCAAATTCCTGTAATAAAGTCATTAAAATTTCTCCTATAAAAACTCAACTCTGAATTAGAAAAATTCTAGCAAGACCAATTAATTACATTATTGAAAAAATATTCCAAAGCCTTTGCTTGGGATTATACTGATATGTGAAAATACATCATGATGCACATATCACATCTACATTCAAGAAAATAGCAAACATGTTAGACAACCACAAAGAAGAATGAACCTTGCATTGAAAGAAATATTCAAAAAGGAACTCCATAAACTATTAGATGTAGATTTCATTTACCATGTATGTGACAACCAATAGGTGTCACCCTTAGTTATTATTCTGAAAAGGAACGATAAATGGAGGGTATGCATGCCAGGTATGCATAGACTACAAGGAACTTAATAAAGCTACTATAAAGGACCATTTCCATTTACCTTTCATGATCATGTCCTGGAAAAATTTGCTTAAAAGAAATACTTTTCTTTCCTCGATGGTTTGAGTGTCTATCATTAGATAAAAATAGCTCTGGAAAACCAAGACAAAATGACCTTTACTTTCCCATCGAGAACTTATTCTTATAAAGTATTACCTTTTGGACTTTGTAATGCATCTGCCACATTTCAAAGGGTGGTTTTGGATATTTTTTTTTATTTGATTCATGATTGTGTAGAAGCATACATGGATGACTTCACATGTTATGAAAACACTTTTGAGGAATCCATTAATAACCTTGTTGGGCATGGGATCCCCCCAAGGCAAGTTTTGGGGCTTAAAACCCAAGTTTTGACTAAGTACGATGTAAAGACTCCGCAATTTGTGGGCGCAGAGCGCAAAGTTATAATTGAATCATAGGGTTGTCCAACCTTACTTTTGTAAAATGTAGAGTCAGCTTGAGAGTTCTACCCATGGTCTGCAGACTATGAGATTGTATAAATAGAGTGAGTCTCTAAGTGTAAAGACATCTAATCATATAGTAGAATATTGAAGATCTAATGATGAAGCATTGAGTCTAAGTGGAAAGTCGAGTCTTTGGGTCATAGAGTAGGAGAAGGCTCTGCAGCTGAGTAAGCAGAGGCCTAGTAGTTTGCAGCTGAGTGCACGAACCCCTGCAGCTGAGTGCGCAGGCCAGGTCGAGTCTGTAACCGATTGAAGCATTAATAAAGAGAAGTTTTACAATATTTCTGCATATCTTTTCCTGTTTTATGCATTGAAGTATATTGGGTATGAATTGCAAGTTTACTGTTTATTTGTTGCGTAAACTTATATGAATGTGTTGAATAAGTGAATATAATATAGGGTATTGTTTACGCAAAGATAACTGACTGTTATAAGAAGATAAGTAAGATCTACGGTGTGACTTGGGGAACTAGCGCATATCGTTTCTTTAGCAGCGTGAAGCTCCTCAGGGTTAGGGTTGTGTGAAGTAGAGTATAACAGGGTGTGAATGCCTCGCAGGTCATGAAAGTGCACAAAGTGACCTGCATGAAGGTATTCACAGTTGGACTAAATCGACCCCTCAGACATCTCAAGGGTGCGGAAACTTGGTTCCAGCATCCCCCCATACTGCTTCAGGTGAGACCTCAGTCTGCACTCCGCGGGCTGTTACCGAAAGGGCCAGTAGTACAGGGATTTTTTTGGCTAATTAACTCTGAACCTGGGTCAGGCCCCATCAAGCCAACAAATGGTTCAATTGTCAGGACCGGAATCTGCATAGAGATGTTTGATGTCATATCATTGGAATCCAACTAAGAAAGAAATTGAAGGTTGGTTGGACAAGAGAATTCACGAGTTCACGGCACAGGAGAATAGGAATATGCGACTATCAAAGGAAGAGTGGTTAGCCTGTTACCTGTACATGGAAATCCACGAAATGTTCTTCGCATCTTTCCCTATTGAGTTATATGAGTGGATCGTGAAGCTAGCAGATAGCCAAGGAAGGTGGAAACTCGACAATCCTATTGTGTGGACCCCAGAGTTGGTACGCAGATTGGAAGTATCGTAGGATAAGATCACGTGCACTGTTGATCACTTGCTCAATCGGATTATAGGAGGATTCATTACTGAGTTCACAGTAGATACTTCAGTCAACTATAGCAAGGCAGAGCAACGGTTTCTCAAAGGACCGCAAGGTAAGTACGTAAAGTCTCTGAATACTTGTATTAAAATATTATTGTGTGAAAAAAGGGTTATGTAATTACCTTGATGTCCAGAGCTACACAAAGTGGAAAAACCTACAAAAACGAAGGGAGTAAGGGACCAGAGAATAGCCTTTTGATTTCACCTCCATTATGGGATGAGGAAGAAATCGCGAAGGTCTCACCGAGGAGTGCGGTCAATTTGATAAGACAGAGGATTCCACACATACCACCCCCACCCACACCACCACCAGCTTCACCGCCTTCACCCCCATCTTCACCCATACCACCTCCGCCACCACCGTGAGTCAATATGGCAAGCGCGATAAAGTTGTCGATGTTCAATGGAGTAGGAAATGAAGATCCAGACCAGTTTTGGTTCATGATAAGGGTTGTATGGGAAACGCAAGGAGTCACAGATGATAATATAAAGAAGGTGACACTAGTCAGCACCCTGCAGGATCACGCGCTGACCTAGTATATTAAGAATTCTAATGACAATCCAAATGTGGGGATCGCGGATATCCAAATTGCACTGAACAGAGAATTTAGCAGGCTGAAGTCAAAGGTGCAATCAATCATTGGATTCAAAGACATCACAATGCTACTAGGCGAGACTCCTTGGGAGTTGGATCAAAGACTAAAGTGCACAATTCACGAAGCTAATATGACTTTGACGGATGGAAAGCACTGCAAATGGTTTGTGGCATCGCTAACGCCGCATTTGAGGAACACACTGTCGCAACAGAGGTTAAAAACCTAGGCAGAGGTCTTGGAGATCACAATGAGGCTGCATGAGACCCCGATACAGGATCCTAACCTAGGAGTTTAGCAGATCCACGCGCAGTTGAAAAACTTATGCCTTGAGATGCAGAGTCTGAAACAGGACAGGACAGCGCACCCAGAAGTGCACGAAGAAGTATGGTGCATAAAATGCAAGGGTCAGGGACATGACAAGGACCACTGCCCAATGTTCGTGAATTACCTCGCGGGAGGAGGGTCGATGTGATTAAGACCAGAGGCACAAGAAGGACCTAACGTGGCGCCTGCTTTGTGGTGTGTGATTTGTCAAATAGGAGGAAAGCATGATATAGACAACTGCCATTTTTTACAGAAGTATGCACAGAATTCGCAACAATTTTTCTGTAACTTTTGTAGATCAGTTGGGCACGATGAGCACACATGTAGAAGCTATGAGTTGATGATGGATAGGACTCCCACCTACATAGTTCAGACCAAAACGTGGCCCCTTGACAGAACGCAGGAGTGGCGCGAACCGGATTTCAGGGGTGCGAACGAGGTCGAGGTGGAGGATGACCTGGAAGAGGTTGCGGACAGCTGATATGTTACAATTGCGGGGGGCCAGGACATTATGCCCGTGATTGTACAAATCCAACGCATCCATCATGCCTGCATTGTACCTTGTTTGATCATGAGATGGAGGATTGTCCCACACTAATAGCTAGGTTGTGCGACAAGGGAGCACTCCAACCTCCCCAAACTCAAAACCTGTAGATGATGAGGTCTGAGCCGTGCGAGGAAGACCCCAATGTGAACATTATGCTCCAAAGTGGAATTATGACAGGAGATGATAAAGGCAAATAGCTTGAAGATAGTACTTGGGTTCGCAAGGCTCCGGTGAAAGAACCATAGTTTGATTTGGAGCACGCTAAGGAAACCTTCATGGAAGCTAGGAAGAGCTTCACTGATGCCTCCACTTCAGGGAGCAAGGACAGACTGGAGCTAAAAATGGACCCATTGATGCTCACGACATTCCTAGAAACATGCATGAAGCTACTACGTGATAGTAAGGTTGTAAAGGGATTGCAAGAACTCATTAATAGATGCACTGGGACTGCACTAGGAGAACCGCGCATAGTCCGGAAGATTGTAAAGCATGCGAGGAGGACAGGAAGAGAAATGAGGTTGACCACACAGATTTGAGAATATGAGATGGACCAAGTAATTCTGGACCTAGGGTCGAATGCGAATGTTCTTACGAAGTAGACATGGTAGCGCATGGGAAGGCCTACGCTCCAATGGTCTCCTATCCAGCTGCAAATGGTGAACTAGCAAAAGATAATACCCATGGGAAGATTGCAGGGAATCACCGTGGATATTGAAGGAACAAGCGCGCTAGTAGACTTTGAAGTGATAGATATTGTTGATGACAAAAATCCCTACCCCGCGCTCTTAGGAATCGATTGGGCCACTAACATGAACGAGGTGATAAATCTAAAGAAGTGCAAGATGATTTTTGAGAAAAAGTTGTTGCATGTAGTCGTATCTTTGGACCCTGTAGAAGGATCGTGCTACACAGAGCCAGTGCATGACTATGAAAGCGACGACGACTTAGACTGCATCTACAAGATAACCACGCGAAAGCAAGACTGGGTAAATCCCACCTCGGATGGACGAATCTCATGGGAACGTGAAAGATCCTATACGTCAGATTCGGATGAAGAAATAGAGTGATAGTAGAACCGGTTACACGGGGTAACCACGCTGAACTGTGACATGATGACAAGATCGTTGTTCTGCGTATCGACAGAAGTGAGGGATCTGCCTACTTATGATGGGTTAAGTGAGGTAGATGCTTTCTTGAATAGATTTGAAAGGGAGGTGCCAGAACAACAACATTTTGAGGCTTTGAAATGGGCACTATGCGTTACGCCCGCGAGGAGGTGGGGTACGCACCAAGCAAGTTTTGAGGACTAGCACGAATGCAGGAGAATGATGTGCATGCATTTTGGAAGCCTCAGATATGACTAACAGACAAGTATGACGAACGGGATGATCCGTGCGCGCACCTCGCCAAGTGGACAAAGGTCTATGTCGAAGAGCCACAATCTAAGTGGGTGCACCTGCTCTATCATACCCTAGATGTTATACCCATGAACTGGTATATAGAGACGGAGCTCCACCATGGGACAAGTGAATGGGATATCCTGCGTGAAGGGTTCCAATTAACCTTCACTTTTGAGGATCGTTGGTGGGACACTGTTAATGAAGTGCTACAAGTGGTAAAAGAAGTTATCTTTAGGATACCACAGGAGCCAATGGAATCGATTCAGCCTGAATGGGCTACTTAGATGAGCTGCGCACTGGAGTGTTATAATGTAAATACTAAAGAAGACGACGAGGATCTACGAAAAATTAACATTCCAGAAATAGAAGGCCATCACGAGGTTCAAGGACCATTGATTGAAGACCCTGACATAACCGCACCGGTAAAGACAAGGCAGGTGAACATTGGTACGGAGGCCGAACCAAAGTACACAATGCTTGGTGACTACTAGGATGACGCGATAGTGGATAAGGTCACTGAGTTACTCCGCAAGTACCAGGACTTATTCCTGACCAAGATCACGGACTTAAAGGAATAATCAAAGATTTAGGAATGATGAGGATCACATTAAAGCCCGACGTGAAGCCAGTTAAGCAGAGGCCTTACCACTTGAATCTGAAATACAAGGAGAAGGTTTGTGTAGAACTAGACAAAATTCTCACAGCAAGAATCAATGAGCCAGTGGAAGAATTTGATTATATAAGCCCTATGGTGGTGCAAGAAAAGAAGCAGAAGGGTGAGATAAGAATATGTGTGGACCTCAGAAAATTGAATGACGCATGTGTGCATGACCCATTCCCAACTCTGTTCACAAATGAAGTATTGGAAAATGTCGGTGGGCAGGAAGCATATTCTTTCACTGATGGATTCTCGGGGTACCACATATCAAAAGCATGCCGGAAGATAGGAGTAAGACAACCTTCGCGACTGACTGGGGTTGCTTTCAATACAGTGTTATGCCATTTGGATTGAAGAACGCGTTGGCCATCTTTTCGCGCATAGTTGTTGCAGCATTCAAGGAATATATCCACAAGTTCTTGCAAGTTTATTTGGATGATTGGACTGTATTTGGATTGTTTAAGCACCATGTAGCGAGCTTACGCTTGATGTTGGATACCTACTCAAGACACCAAATGGCATTGAACCTCAAGAAGTGACGTTCCTCGTTCCTTTCGGGAACCTGTTGGGACACGTGGCTTGCAGACAAGGACTGATGGTAGACCCCGTGAAAATTGCGGTGATTCTGAATTTGGAAGTGTCGCGAAGTGTGAAACAGTTGCACGCTACCCTGGGACATACGGGGTACTACAGGAAGTTCATCAAAATCTATGCCCAGATCACCGTGCCGATGGAGAAGCTTTTGAAAAAGATGTCACGTTTTGCTGGAAGGATGATTGTAAGAAAAGCCTAGATGTACTAAAAGAAAATATGGCCTCTGCATCGATCCTAGTCTTCCCGAAATGGGACAAGCAGTTTCATGTCCATGTTGATGCATCGTGTATAACACTGGGAGCGATACTAACACATGATGATGGAGAGGGTTTGGATCACCCTATCACATTCGCGAGTCGCAGATTATCTAAAGCAGAAAATAACTATTCCACCACTGAACACGAGGGATTGGCTATGGTGTACGCGCTCTAGAAATATCGGTACTATTTGCTAGGGGGACACTTCAAGATGTATACAGATCGTTTCGCGCTGAAATACTTGGTCAATAAGCCTGTGTTGGGGGGACGCATATGCAGGTGGCTTTTATTGTTCCAAGAATATGATTTTGAGGTCGTTGTGAAGCCTAGGCACCTGAATGCAGGACCAGATCACCTGTCGTGCATTAAGACAGGAGAGGAACCTACTAGTTTGGAGGAAGGATTACCTAATGCACAGCTCTTTGTTGTGTGCGTAGCGGATGGACACTTTGAAGATATAATCCACTTTCTCACGACTAGAACTATGCCGAAAGAGTACTCTGTCCAGTAGAAGAAGGAACTGGTGGTGTGCGGGCAGATTTTTCTTTCATTTCGGGGAACCTATATAAGATGGGCAATGATGAGATACTGCGAAGGTATGTACCTGAATTTGAACGAAGTCAAATCCTCCCAGATACGCATGGGAGCACTGCGGGAGGACACTATGCAGGGAGAGAGACCGCGCAAAGATTCTTCGTGCAGGATTGTGGTGGCCAACCCTTCTTCAGTATTCAAAATCACATTGCAAGGCTTGTGATGTATGTCAATGAACAAGTAAACCATTGCGGAGGGACGAGATGCCTTTGAATCCACAAATGACGTCGCAGTCCTTTGAAAAGTAGGTGATAACCTCAGGGAAAAATGGGCGTGAGATACATTATCTCTGTGACAAAGTACCTGACTCGTTGGGCAGAAGCGCATCCGATAAAAGATTGCATAACCGCCACAACCGCGAAGTTTCTGTTTGAACACGTATTGACACGATTTGGATGTCTGAAGATCTTGATGAGTGATTGCGGTACACATTTCCTGAACAAAACAATCAGCACAGTGACAGAAGAGTTTCAGGTGTATCATCAAAAAAGCACACTGTATCACCCACAAGCCAATGGGACAGTAGAAGCATTTAACAAAATACTGGAGACCGTGCTAACCAAAGTATGCAATGTGCAATGAAGTAATTAGGACCTGCGCATACCTGCATTATTATGGGCTTATAGGACGACATGCAAGAAGCTGACGGGACAGACACCTTTCCAGTTGGTCTATGGAGTGGAAGTCGTAATGCCAATGGAGTATATCATGCCTAGTCTACACATAACAGCGCTCACAAGTATGACGAAGCGTGGAGCCTTGGAGGAGAGGCTCACATAGTTGGAGGAACTCGAAGAGGAACATTTTTTTGCTAGATTCCATCAGCAAGTACAAAAGCAGCGAGGAAAGGCCTGGCACAATTGACATATTAAGTTGTGCACCTTCAAGGTGAACGATTTGGTGTTACTATATGATAGTAAGTTTGATAAATTCCTGGGAAAGTTTAGAATGCATTGGCTGGGACCATATGTTATTAAGGAGGTCACAGATAGAGGAGCGGTGCAGTTGGTAAAGCTAAATGGAGAACCCTTCCTAGGCAAAGTGAATGGCAGTCGGTTAAATCCATACACAGGTGGCCCGGCTATCTGACTAGCCGACAGTAGTACAGTCTTAACACTCCACGTAGCTAAAAGAAGCCGCGAGACTATAAACAGATGCAGGGGACACAGGAACAGATACAGGGGAGTAGTTCCAACACTGCGGTCTCGAAACAATGCATACAAGAGATATAGCAGGCAGTCGCTTAGTGCGTTGCCAACCTTGCAGCAGTCTGAGCAGAGTTGGGAGGTCTCCGCGAAGATCCTCGCACTAATGAAGTGACTTGATGGCGAGTCATGATGTTTGTGTTGGGGGCCTGTTGAGCACGGGATCCCCCCAAGGCAAGTTTTGGGGCTTAAAACCCAAGTTTTGACTAAGTCTGATGTAAAGACTCCACGATTTGTGGGCGCAGAGCACGAAGTTGTAATTGAGTCATAGGGTTGTCCGCCCTTACTTTTGTAAAATGTAGTGTTGGCTTAAGAGTTCTACCCATGGTCCAAGGCCCATGGGATTGTATAAATAGAGCGAGGCTCGAAGTGTAAAGACATCTAATCAGATAGTAGAAAATCGAAGATCTAATGATGAAACATTAAGTCTAAGTGGAAAGTCAATTCTTCGGGTCATAGAGTAGGAGAAGGCTTTGCAGTTGAGTGAGCAGAGGCCTAGTAGTCACCAGCTGAGTGCACGGACCCCTGCAGCTGAGTGCACAGGGCAGGTCGAGTCTGTAACTGATTGAAGCATTAATAAAAAGAAGTTTTACAATATTTTTGTGTATCTTTTCATGTTTTATGCATTTAAGTATATTGGGTATGAATTGCAAATTTATTATTTATTTGTTGCGTGAACTTATATGAATGTGTTGAATAAGTGAATATAATATAAGGTATCTGTTTACGCAAAGATAACTAACTGTTATAAGAAGATAAGTAAGATTCATGGTGTGACTTGGGGAACTAGCGTGGATCGCTACTTTAGCAGCGCAAAGCTCCTCAGCCCTTGGTTAGGGCTACGCGAAGTCGAGTATAATAGGGGGTGAAGGCCTCGTGGGTCAGGAAAGTGCGCAAAGTGACCTACGCGAAGGTATTCACGGTTGGACTAAATCTACCCCTCAAACATCTCAAGGGTGCGGAAACTTAGTTCCATCATCCCCCCATATTGCTTCGGGTGAGACCTCAGTCTGCGCTCCGCGGGCTATTGCGGAAAGGGCTAGTAGTATAGGGATTTGTTTGGATAATTAACTCCGAACCTGGGTTAGGCCCCATCAAGCCAACAAACCTAGAAAAAGTCTTAAAAATATGTCAAGAGTCAAATATTTCTTTAAGCAATGAAAAATGTTTTTTAATGTTTAATCAAGGAATTGTCCTTGGACATCATGTATCTTCCTTGAGTATCAACGTAGATCCACATAAGGTTGAAGTGATCGTTAACTTGCCAACTCCACCCTCTCAAAGGGATGTAATAAGACTTTTATGACATGTGGGGTATTATAAGTGTTTCATTAAGAATTTTTCAAAAATTTCCTCGCCATTGTCTAAAATTATTGCAAAGGATGATGAATTCTATTGGGATAATGATTTCCAAATTGCTTTTGATGTGCTTAAAGAAAAAAATTCTACAACTCCCATGTTAAGAGGACCTAATTCGACATTACCTTTTCATATATCTAAATATGCTTTTGATTCAGCCATAAGAGAAATTTTAGGGAAAAGAGAACAACAAAGAACTATGTTATTTACTATATCAGTAAAAATTTAACTCTGATTGAAATTAGTTACATTGTTATAGTAAAGGGATTTTTGGCAGTTGTTTATGCATTTAATAAGTTTCATCATTACATTACGGGATATGAAGTCTTTGTGCATACTGACCATTCTACCATCTGATACTTAATGAACAAACTAATGAAAAATGGCAAAATTACAAGATGCTTGCTATTATTGTAGGATTTTAACATCACGATTTTAGAAAAAGCTGGGAGAGAAAATCAGGTAGCATATTTCCTTTCTTGAATTAAAAATCCTGGTGAGACCATTCCTGTGATAGATATTTTTCTCGATGAAAATTTATTTGCAATTTTTGTTATAACACCTTGCTTTGCTAACATTTCTAACTACTTGCCTACATGAATGTTTCCACCACATTTTTCATCAAAAGAAACACATAATGTGACCAGGAAAAGTGCTAGATACTCTTGGACTCAATAAGATCTTTTCTATACTTGAGTAGACATGGCTATCTGTAGATCTGTTAGAGAGGATGAGGTGTTATATATCCAAAAGCATGTCACGATGATCCATGTGGTGAACATTGTTTAGATAAGAAGAAAACCTATAAAATTCTCTAGCTAGGATACTATTGGCCAAGCATCTTTAAATATGTCAAGAAGTATGTGAGAAGTTGTGATAGTTGTCAAAGAATGGGCCATCCAATTGTAGTTGATGAAATGCCTCTTCATTTGTAAGCTCTTGTGGAACCTTTTGAGAAATGGGCCTTAGATTTTGTGGGATCCATTAATATGACGTCGACACAGAAGAGGTATATATTGATTTGTGTAAACTTTGTGACAAAGTGGGAAGAGGCAAAAGATTTGATAAGAGCTATTGACCAATCAGTAGTGTATTTTCTCTTTGAAGATACTTTTGTTCGCTTTGGGGTACCTAGAGAGATAGCTACTGATCACGGGGCTCAATTTCCATCAAAATTAGTTGATTCAATTGTGAAGGAATGCAAAACCAAACATCGGAAGTTGACTCCTTACCATCCACAATCCAATGGACAATTGGAATCTACAAATAGGTTTTGGAAGGCATCTTAAAAAAGATTGTTTGGCTTCACCGAATAGATAGGGAAGAAATGCTTCCTGAAACCTTATGGGCATATAAAACAACATGAAAGAGTACAACCTATCATACCCCATATAAATTGGTATATGGAAAATAGGTAGTTTTTCCCATTGAATTTCAAATTAAAACTTCCAAAATTGCAGCCGAACTGGGATTAAACCTACCATAAGCTCAACAACAAAGAGTTTTATAATTAAATGAATTAGATGAGAAGTGGTGAGATTCTCCACAGAAAATCACTCTTACACAGTAGTAGAGAACTAAATTGCAGGAGAGATTTATAAAGAATAAAGAGTCCAAAGCTGGAGATTGGGCCCTGTTATTTGATTTGAGGCTTATAGACTTGAAGAGTAAGTTTACCACTCATTGGTTGTATCCCTATGAAGTTCAAACTATGTTTGATAATGGTGTTATAGAAGTAAAAATTATTGATGGATCGTACATCTCATTTACATTCAATGTCATAAGAAAGTTGTACCATCAACTAGAGTCCAAAGATGATTTTATTTATAATTTATTTCAGCAAACAGAGATGGACATTGTGGATAAAGGGGATAATGTCTTTCATCCATTTTCATCTTGAATTTACGTTTTTGAAAATAATGAGCTAACTTTGTTCCTTCTTATTCTCACTAAACCATGAGAAGGACATCTATCAATTACAGGTTTGTCCTTTTATCCAGTTTTGATAGATTAAGAACGGAAAATGAACCCAATTAGAGTTTTCTTTAAGTTTTTCAGATTCCCTGAAATTGAAAATATTCGTGAACATCAACCATCCTGGGCTTGAGAAAAATCCAAAGAATAAAAATTGAGTTTTTTTTTAAGTTTTCCAGACTCATTAAAACTAAAAATACTGGAAAGTATTAACTATCCTGGGCTCGATAAAAATCCACAGGATATCGTTATAAAACCGTAAAAATATATGGCTTGATAATAAGTAGCAATAAGGAAGTGATCATGTTTAGTAGAGTTACCTTTCTTCCACAATAATATGTGTGCACTGTTTCTTGTAATTCTAAAACTGAGAACAGAATTTTCTGTAAATTCCTGTAATTACAAGAATTTCTCAACATGCATATTTTCAATTCTTGTAATTTCATATTTTAGAAGAAAGTTTCCTGCAAAATTCCTTCAATTACAAGAATTTTTGAACCTGAATATCTTCAGTTATTTGTCTAAATAAGGTTATTTTTAACAATTGGTCACTCCTGTTAAGTATATGCATCAAGGGAAAGTTTGCATCAGCATCAGCTACAGAAATTTCAATCGGCATCACCAAAGAAAACATTGTTTTCCATATTCCTGTAATTGAAAAATAATTTCTTATAATGAAGTTTCATATTCTGCAAATTGAGGAGTAATTTCCTATAATACAAGATTCAATAAAAAAGAAGCTTCAGCGAGAAGCCCTTTACTCCATTACTGCATGCCAATAATTAAGGTATCAACAAGCTTATATTCAGCGCTCTTTAGCAAAGGTAATGAAATAAAGTGATTTATTTATATTTATTTATAAATTGAAAAGATTTTAAAAATAATTGATTTACAAGAAACAATCCTACACTAATCTTTTTCATCGTTATCTTAGATGGCGTATTCAAACCTATAATGTCACTTATCTCTTTATGCAATCATTAATATCTTACAATGATGAATTGGGCATTTCAAAGTCATGATTTTTAACCTAATTATTTCTCATTATTCCAAAAATTCACCATACAATTCAATGATTGTCTACAAAATGATGTGATATGTGTACTATCATTACAAATATCACTATCATTAAAACTAAAACTATTTCAGATTGTCTCGTTTTATATCTCGTTGTCACTTGAAATCCTATAAACCGAGTTCTTCTACTCTGTTTCCCACATCCTATACTAGAATTCGAATTGAGCTTTCCTTCGGACACTTGGTAGAAAAAGTATGGCTACCACAGAGGTAGTGTGAATTGATCCCTATGTCATACCAATGTTAGAGAGGTTCCCTACATGCAGAATACAATTCCACACAGCAGGTTTACTTCCTTTCTTTGAGAAATTACAGGTACATAATGTAGCAATCGCAGAAGCGTTTTCCAACACATTTGATGGGTAAATTACAAAAATTGGCGACCTAACACTTACAGTTTCAGAGGAAACCTTGGCCAGGATTGGAAAAAAAATGGTGAAAAATGGTTCAAGGGACAGTGAAAAAAGAATTAAGCATGAACAAAGTTTCTAATGAGGTCAAACGAAAATGTCGACTGGACAAAAGGCATGCCGAGGCGGTGGCCCGAGAATACTTGGGCAGATATGGTCTATTTTCTTCAAAAATATGTCACCTGCGAGGGCAAGTACAGCATAATCTTCCTTTATCATATATGGATACTGGATCATGTTAAAAATAATGCTAGAAGAATTATTTTTTCAGATTCTATTGAAGATGTCAAGTGTGGTTCAAAAGTGTCAACGAAGCAAAGGAATGTTTCTTTATCACCATGGGTTAGTAAAACTTCTTTTTTTTGGATTAATTGAACAAATTGAACCAAACATGGAGTGATTTCTTACACAGAAATAGGTTCATTGTTGAAGAAATAGTACTTGCAAACCCTAATGAAGCAAAACTTAGGAAAAGAAGAACAGGATGAAGAAAACAACCTGGAAGCACCAATAAACCATATTCCAGAGATATAAGAAAATATAAAATCTGAGCAAAATCCTCAGATCCAACAACAATTTGAAAAAATTAAGGGAGAATAGTAGAACAAACATGAAGTGTAGAAAGAACGGGAATCACCACCTTCCATAGAAGTTGTTGGGCCTACGTCTTTGGGCAAGAAAACAAAAAACAATTCTAGAATCACATCAACATCCTGTAGTACGTTAACAAGAGGAATGATACAATTATCGAAAGAAGCCTATGGAGAGAGTTGCAATCCCACTGAATCACAAGAATCTTTTAAGAAACCTAAAACTAAAGCCCAGATCTTCTATGAGGAGGCACTAGAAGAAGTACATGTTGAACAAGCTCAAGAAATGTAAAAAGAACAAAGGATTTATTCCGAAGAAGATTACACTAAGGAGGTATATACTAAGCACAGTCATCCATTCCAGCAAGAATAGGAAGCCTATGAAGAACATTCACCACAAAAGGAAACTCAAGAAGAAATGGACCCTAAGGATCAGCAAATCAACACTTTGTTGACCAAACTGAGGAAAAAGAATAAGATGCTTAAAAAATTGGAACAGGAATTACATGAAACGGAAATGGAAAATGAAGTGGTAAAATCAAAGAATGAAATATTGAAAGACCAATATCATAAGAACAAGAAAAAGTGCAGGTCTCTCAGATAGAAATACATAGATATGTATGATGAGAACATAAAGAACATTAAAATTAAGAAAAGTTTGATAGTAAGGATTATAGGCTTGAAGGAAAATTCGAGAGACAGACTTGAACCTTCAAATACCAATTTAAATGTCCTCATTCAAGCAGCTAAAGCACTATAAGGAACCAGTGAAGTGCAATTTTGACCAGATTTTTTTAAAGCAGTAAAGTGAAATTTTGACCAGATTTTATGAGACAATGAAAAGAAGACTTTAATTTTTGACATTTTTATACTCCAATTGAAACTTAATTCCTTATATTTTCACCAATTTTGATGAAGATAATGCCGTAAAAGGATAGAATTAAAGGTACCTGGGACAAGCTCATATCAGAGTGGCATGGTCCAATCTCCATCTGGAAAGATTCCTCTGAGATTGGCATGCCAGCGTCTCTGGCTGATCTGTGGCTTTCTGTAAAGGCATCGCTGTCTGGGTGCGGCTTTCATCGTTCTTCCACAGCTGACTATCTGTCGTGGGCCATTCCAAATGCCTGTTTACCGGCCCAAGTAAAAGATATTTACAAGGATATGATCGGTTTAAAGAATCCTATTGTTGGCTCGCTTTTTCCTTTGCTTTTATGGAAGACAGGGTGCCCTCCAAAGTTTATTTTGTTCTCTTGGTTGGTGTTCTATAACAAAAACTCAGGGGAAAAATTGAAGAAAAGGAGTTGGCATGGCTCCAGTAGATGTGATATGTGCGAGTTTTCTGAAGAATCTAATTTTCATATGTTTTTTAAATGTCAATGGTCGTTGCAAGTTTGGCAAGATCTGGCAAACTTATATGGTTTCCCTCTCATTGATTTCGATTCAATTCAGGAAGCTTATACTTGGTGGAACAGGCAAAAAGATTCATGGAGACCAATGGTTATTATCATCCTCTGGTTTTTGTGGAAATGGAGGAACATCAAAATTTTCGAAGAACCAAAGATACCCCTATTGTCTATAGTGCAACAGATTGTAGCATCCTTTGACGCTGTGCCAACTAAACATCCCAAGATGAAAAAAAGCATCAGTAAGCCGCATAGGAGCATCGACAAAGGTCTACCATGTGCGTTTTTTTATGGAGCTGAGCAACGAAGTGTTTGTGGATGCGGGGTACACATCATTATGGATAAGGATCTTCAATTCTATATTTCTTGGAAGGGGGAATGGGTACAAACAGTTTGGCCGAGGCGAGGGCTCTAGCTGGCCTTCTCGCATTTTGTATCTTTTGTGATATTCAGACTATTTCTATTTTTGGTGACTCAAAATCTGTCATTGATCATGTTCTGGGGACATGCCACATCAGAAGCCCTCACCTAGCTGGTTGAATGGACTGGATTATGTATTTTTGGGGTCTCATAAAAGACAAATCCATTCAACACATCTGTCGCTCTCAAAATCAGCAAGGGGACTGCCTGTGAAAACAAGGTCTGCTTCTTGATGCAGGTACATGGTCTTTGAAGATTGAAGATGGTGAGAATTCCTGCTTCATCCAAGATTTCTCTATTCCCAGATTATGATCCCTTCTATGGTGTTTTTTCCCTGGTTTTTCTCTATCATCTGTTTGTTGTTTATCTTTTTGACAGGTAGAGGATAATGGCTACTCAGAATCCATGTGATCTAGAATCATATATAATATGCTAATGGCCTATGATGCATATACAGATGTTTCTCATATAAAATATGGCTTATGGTTCGTGATGCATACATCTATGATATTTGTTTATGTTTGATGATTATGTTTCAGCTTTGACGTATTCCTTCCCTCGTAGGGGAATCGTTTTTTGCTCAGCTTTTGATATCAGTTTTGTGTCAAAGATCAAGATCTATCAGCTCTTGTTAGCGGTCTTATGTAAAATCTGACCTTTATATTATCTCAATATGATATATGGAAGCTTTTTCATTCTGGAAAAAAAATAAAAAATAAAAATAAATAAAAAATAGAAAATAGAATTAAAGTTTAAAAACTTTTATGAAAATTATCTTTTCTTTTTAATTTATAAAATTATAAAGTTTATAAAATGCATTTATTTTATTTACTAATGGGTAAAATTCAAATTATAGTGATTCATGTAATCACAAGAATTTAACCAGTATATAATTCCAGTAATTTGTCCAGATGTGGAGGTCCATATCAGCAAACATGGTCTTGACACGTGGAAGATGACTAGCATGTTCCTCTAATGGAGGACTACCTATTCTATTTTTTCATGGCTGCTTACAAACCATGGGTCAAAGGTCGATCAATGAGGTATATCTGCTCAGAAATTCATGTAGGCCATTTTGGAAAGTTGCCAAAATTCTCTCCTTTAGTTTGAAATCAGTCAGTTGTTCCTGTAAGACAATATACAAATCACGAAGGATTGAGAATATTATGAAAGAATCATTATCTTTCTAATGTATCGCTTTATTTTTAGTTTGAAATACTAGAATGACCTTATTTTTTGAAAAATCAGCGTAGCATTGGTATTTTTGTATAAAAGTCAATGTATAAGGAATAATGGGTTAGACAGACTTACGATATAGTTATTATACATGAAAAAACCAACACTTTTGTATTAAGCTTTCGATTTTCATTAATATAAGGGGGATTTCTATGATATGGTGCACAAGTTGTTGTAGTTTTTGAGTGTTTTATTAGAAACATACACCAGGAGGGCTCCCTTAGTATGTGTTATACATATTTCGTTATATACTTCACTAAGTTTTATTATGTTTTGTGTGATTTCTATTCATTATTTTTTTTTTTTGAAAAAGTATATATACCATGTTTTGTTGTAATTACTAAGAATTTTTCGTAATTATTTCTTATAATTTTCCTGTAATGATTTTGTAATTACAAAGGAATTCTTGTAATGCTTGTTGTATTTCCTATAGTGATCTTGTAATCACATAGAATTTATGTAAACATGTGCTCTATTTTCCTGTAGTAATTTAGTCTAATAATGAAACATAGCTAGTGAACAGAGTTTAAGTAGATCGGTTTCTTTAATTAGTATTTATTGTATTTTAAAATTTTAAATCATTACAATAATCATATTTATTATATGCCTGAACAGTGATTAGGAAATTGAAGTAATTTGCATTTTAGGTTAAAGAACTTATTATTGTACTTAAGTGAGCTTGTTTATAAACTCAAACCACTAATTTCACTTAGGATTATTTTCTATTAGGGTCTTAAATCAGTTTTGAACAATTATTTTAGATTGAGTCTCTAGTGAGAAAGTGTGATATATCTATCTGAAACTGCAAATCTTGTGTCAATAAAGTCATAATTGAATTTAGAAGTATGGTAACCATTGTAAGTTGAAATCAACTCTAGGATCCACCTATATTTGGTTTGTACTTGATTTTGCATAGGAAAGTAGTTAAATAGCCAGTTTACACATATTTTGTTTCACCTCATAGTTTACCTACTTGGGTTTACAAAATAAATGTTAAATCATTTACTCCACTTTATGACTTGACACATCTTTCCCCACCTAGTAAAGAATTCCTTAAGAACCTTACTATGGCTAGAGTTGGTGGAGGAGGAAGAGAAAGTTGGAGGTGGACTTCAACCATCACCTACTCGAACACCAAATGCTTAGATTGTGGTTAGGTATATCCCTCTAGTACTTTCACTAATTTACACAACATGCCTAACAAATACCTTAGCCCTCTTCCTAAATTTATTGGAAAAAATGAGATACCATCTAATAGCCTCCAAGATTGTATAGATAACCTATCCATATATTAGGAAGATGTGTATATGTGCATTTTTGTATAGAATTTATAAGCTGGTGGTAGGAAATGGCTCAGGAAATTACTACAAAATTCCATTGCAAAATGGGTAGTATTAGAAACCACTTTCAAGAATCGTGAAGTGAGAAGCAGGATCATCAATATTGCTAAATTTTATTCCCTAAAAAGAAAGGAAAATGGATTCATAAGAGAATTTAATAAATAATATAGTCAAATACCTACACATATTAAACATTCATCTAAACTAGTCAAGGTAAACTATGTGACTTCATTTGACCTTGATTTCGCTCTAACATTAAAAGAAATGAGATCTATAAATTTAGAATAGTCACAAAATGATGTTTTTGATATTAAAGAGAATCTAGATACTTCAATAAAATATAAAGTTAGAAATGATAACCAAGAAAAAAACAACAAGTAAAGAGGAATATTCACCTCAATCATCTTCCTCAAGTCCTCAAGATAGTAAAATTAATCAAATGAAAAAATTAATAAGGGTCTTATCTAATAAATTAACTAGATTAGAATTGGAAAATAAACTCATCACCTCAAATAATGGGTAAAGGAACCTTCCTCAAAACTCAAAAATAGAATCTCTAATTAGGGTAGACGACCTTCTAATCCTAACCTCAATAGAAAAATGATGAACAACCTATTCAACCTTGAATTAACAATGACCCAGTAGAAGAATAAAGGGAGGAAGAAGAAGGAGAGGATATGGAAAAATCAACCTCATATGTAACTTTAGATGAATCTAAAAGTTCTTTTAAAGTAGGTGAATAATTGACAACCCCAACAACAAGATGGCCCCTAGATTATATAGTATAATCTGTTTGTTGATGCCTTGCCTATTGGAATGAAAAATAAATATGAGCTAAGTCCTAGAAATGATAATAAAAAAATGTCCTAGAAAGTTAATAGTAAAGATAAAACTAAGGATTAACAACAACAAAAAATATTGAGGAACAAACATTGGAAGTTGAAAAATTTGTTAATATGCCATAAACTTCACATAAAAATGATAATATTAATCTACAAGACAACTCCCCTTAGGTTTGCCTGAGGTTTGTATTGAACCAGCAATTGATGATAGGTGTAATCCTATCCCTTCTTTTTATATTAGCATGACCAATTATTACAAAATTGCATGTTGGACTCTAATGCTTCCCATAATATCATGCCTATTATTGTGATGGAAAAATCATAGGGGCTTCACCTTGTTGACAAATATTTTACCTTGTTCATTCGTAAAAGTTGGTTTTTAAATTGTGAAAAATAGTCCATGTATTGTAGGTATGGAGGCAAGGGAATGCAGGGTAGGAGGAGATAGTGAGTATAAAACTGGATATTTGATAAAAATATGGGATATCTAATAAAAATAAGGGTTGTTTTTATTAGAAATTTGTATTGAGAGGGGGTTCAACAAAAAGATTTTGGGAGCATTTTACTTATATTTAGTGAGATTAGGGATATTCTTTAATATCTCATAAATGCAGATGTTATGACACCACTTGACTAAATAGAGACCCCATGGGAGAAATTTGGTTTGCAGATCATTAGAACATACAAATATCTATAGTCTTTTAACTCAAAATGAGTCAAATGTATAAGTATTATTGAATATTTGGTGTGGTTGGCTCAAGTGCGAATAAAGAATGATGTTATGGATGTAGTAGAAGAAGATGTTCCCCATCATATAGGAGAGGATATGGGAAGGAGAGGATATGGGAAGTTTCTGTGTGATTACTTTACCAGGAAGACATGAAATTTGCCCAAAGTTCAAACAGGGATCAAATTATAGAGACTCTTTTCAACTCTTGTAAAATTGCAGGAATTGATTTGGGGATATATACCCTCATCGAGATAACAACAAAAATACCTTCACTCAATTACCCAACAACACAGTTATAGTTTTTGATCGAGATAAGGGGAGAAATACACCAGAAGTAAAAGGGTGCAGTTACTTTGGGAATTGCCTTATTAGGAAGGTGGTCCATTGCAATACTTCCAATAAAGAAGCTGTAGAAATATATCCTCCGATCTCTGTTAAGGAAATTTGCAGGCCATAGGGTATTAAGACTTCAAATCTGGAAACAGCGTAAAAGAAAGGTGTGCCTAGTTTAAGGAAATTTGCAGGCCATAGGGTATTAAGACTTTAAATCTGGAAACAGCGTAAAAGAAAGGTGTGCCTAGTTTTGGCGCTTCTCAGATGAATATGATTATCAATCGACCAACAGTCTGTTTCCTTTAGAGGTGTGAAGACTTCAGTAATACAATCGGGTGCCCTTATTTCAGATTGCCTTCCAGTTCCTCCTAATTGTGCACAAATTTCTGATATGAAATTTACGCTGAAGAAGATTAGTGACGTTGTTGAAAAGGTCAAAGAATCAAGTTCCAGCAGAGCTAAATTCTTGCATCCAATATCTTCATCAGGGTCTACCCCACTCGATGGAATTGTTCAAGAAGAACTTACAATCAGTACCCTTGGAGACTTAGTTGCACATTTGCATAGAATGAAGCCAAATGATGATCTTTCTCGCAATAGAGCGATTTCTCCCTACGATGTCTGGAAGGATCTACCTGTAAAACGCCTTCTGGGTCATTGGGTTCGCTACCCTTTGAGGAGTCCTAGAGAAATTAATGATGTAAAAGAACTCTTGGCTTGTCCAGAACGTGTTTTTAATGATGTAAAAGAACTCTTGGTTGAAATCACAAGTTGTGCTCATTTTCAGATTGAAGGTTTAAGTATCAAAGCCTTAGGAGTTCACTTAGAGATGAGAAAAAGGGTTGAATCAATAGTGATCCTAAGGCCAAATTTATTTGTGTTCAACAAAAGTTTCAAAGGGCTGCACTCTGGTGAGAAATAACAGTGAAGATCCAGGTCGAATTTATTGCACAACATTAGGAGGCAAATTACTTGTGTAGCTGGTAAATCGATTCTAGAATCCTTGTCTCACTGGGTCACATTGTTATTATTGTAGAAGAGCTATCATTCAAAAGTGGACAAGTTTTCCTTCATCATCCTACCTCTATTCATTAAGGGGTCGATTCCTTGCAATCTATTCTTGGTAAGTCATGTAGATTTGTTAAAGTTATTGGCACCAATAGAAGATTGAATTGTAGAACCACTATTCCATATCAGAAAACCTTGTTCTCATATGCTAGCAGCCGTTCATTTAGAAAGGGGATGAATTCATGTTGTACATGTAGCAATCTTTCTAAAGTGTTTGAATTGATTTCAAGACTTTCCCAAGACGAGTTTTGTTGGATGGTGTATGTTCCGAGAGTAAATCTTATAAGTGGCGTTGTAATTTTGTTATATGCTCCAAATAAAGTTATTGTTTCATTCAATGATTTTATGATCTAGGTTCCATGAAGAAATAGCAAGTCCTTACTTTTATTATGTCCAGCAGAATGAAGGGATGGATTACAATTGCAGCACATTTTTTGCAACCTTCTCTTTTCTCTCTCAATTAGAATGTTATTTGAATAATACATCACCCCAATACAATTACCTCATAAAAAGAGGGTTGCCTTTTAGTAAAAATAAAACCCTAACATAACATCTACCATGAAATTGATGACCTAATGATGAATGATCCATAATGGTTATTGAGATGGGGTCCCTTAGGTCAGTTTTGGGGTTAAAAACCCAGGTTTTGATGAAAATTTTGGTAAAAAGATGTAAAGTCTCCACAATTTGTGGATGAGGAGCGCGTAGATAATTAGAAGTCAAAAGGGGTTTTAGCCCCTTGGTTATGTAAAGTCGAGTTGGTTTTGAGATCCACCCATGGTCTGCAGACTAAGGGATTGTATGTAAAAAGCTATAAATAGGTGTGTCTTAGAGAGTCTAAGGCAGATAGAGACATAGAGATAGATGCTTAAGTCCATGTCTGAACTGAAGGGCAAGTAAGCCATGAGTAGATATAAGGGAAAACGCTTTACAGCTGAGTGCGCGGAACCCTGCAGCTAAGTCCGCATGATAGTTTTGAGTCTGTAACATCATATTAAATATCAATAAAGAAGACTTTTGGCGAAATTCATGTGTTTATCTGTTTGCTTTTGTTATTTATGTTTGTGAAATATATTATAATGGAATAAATGTCTTTATGAAATATTGATGTATTAATGCGCAAATCTGTTGGATAAGTCTTGCTAACTGTACGCAATGTATGTTAAGTATTTACGTGAAGCTTCTAATACATTCTGTTATGTTTATTGAATACATAAGTAGATCTGTGAGAACTCAGATCTAGGGTTGCTTTATGGTGCGCACAAGTGGGAGAATCATCTATTAATGGTCTACAAAACCTTATCATAGACCTTTGCGAAGGTCTAAAGGCCATTTAAGTGAAGTTGTGGTACCAAGCCTTAGGGGCTTATAGATCTACGCCAAGGAAAATCTAGGGCAATAAAAGACATCACACTGATCTCTAGATGCGGAAACTTGGTTCCCGCATTCCCCTATACTGCTTTGAGTGAGAATTTAGCCTTCGCTACGCAGGTTGATGCTGAAAGGGCCAGTAGTGTAGGGTTTTGTTTGGCGCAATTAACTCTTAACTTAGGTCAGAATCCACTAAGCCAACAAATGGTTCCGTTGTCAAGACCAAGATCTGCATAAGGATATGTATGATTTCGCATCACTGGAATCCGACCAAGAAGGAAATTGAGAAGTGCTTGGATAGGAAGATCTACGAATTCGCTGCGCAAGAGGACAGAAATCTATGCATGTCAAAGGAGCAATGGTTGGACAAATATTTGTACACAGAAATACATGAAATTTTCTTTTTCACCTTCCTGATCGAACTATACAAGTGGATAGCTAAGTTGGTAGACGACCAAGGAAGGTGGAGGCTTGACGGTCCAATAGTGTGGAATCTGGAGCTAGTGCGAAGGTTGGAAGCTTTCGAAGACCAAATTGCGTGCGCTATTGACCACTGGCTCGATCGAATTATAGGAGGATTTGTTACAAAGTTCGTGGTTGATACCTCGATCAGCTACAACAAAGCAGAGTGACGCTTCTTCAAGGGGGCACGAGGTAAGTACCTGATATCTTTGAATACCTAGATTAAGATGCTCATTATGTCATTTCCTTGATGTTCAGTTCTACGCGAAGTGGACGGATCTTTAGAAATCGAGAAAAAGCAAGCCCTAAATATAGCCCGTTGATTGGACCTCCTTCGAGTGACGATGAGGGAATGGCACAAGCCTCACTACAGAGTGTGGTCCAGTTAATAAGACAGGGGTTTCTGCAGATACATCATCCATCCACTCCACCTCCACCTTCACCTCCATAGCATACACCTTCGCCCACACCACCACCACCACCATCGTTATTCAACATGTCGAACTCAATAAAGCTTCCGATTTTCAAGGATATAGGGAGTGAAGATACAGATCAATTCTGGTTTGTTGTGAATGTTGTGTGGACCCCGCAGCAGATCACCGATGACAACATAATGAAGGCACACTTAGTTATTGTTTTGCAGGATCACGCGCTAACATGGTATATTAAGTATTGTGATGATCATCCCTTAGCAATGCTAGCAGATTCTAAGGATGCTTTAAACAAGGAGTTTAGTAATCCTAAGTCTAACTCGCAGCCAGTCGTTGGATTTAAGGAAATCACGATGAGGGCTGGTGAGATGCCTTGGGAATTAGATCAAAGGCTGAAATGTATGATCCGCGAAGCTAATATACAGCTCACGGATGGTTAGCACCGCGAATGGTTTATAGCCTCGCTTCTGCCTCACCTAAGGATTGCTTTGTCACAACAAAAGATAGGAACTCAGTGGAAGCCTTGGAAATTGCGATGAGATTGCACAAGACACCTATTTAGGACGTGACTTTGGGAGACTAGCAGATTCACAGGCAATTGCAGAACCTCTGCTTGGAATTGCATAGCTTGAAAAAAGAGAAAGAGGCTAGGCCAGAGGTGCACGAGGAAGTCTGGTGCCTCAAGTGTAAGAGCCAAGGGCATGATAAAGACCATTGCCCTCTCTTCGCAAATTATATTACAGGAGGGGGATCGATTCCCCTGAGGCAGGAAGCTCCAGAAGGACCAAATGCGGGGCCCGTGCTATGGTGCTCTATTTGTCAGATGGCTGGAAAACACGTAACGGATAATTGTAATTTTATGCAAAAATTCATTTAGACACCACAAAAATTGTTCTTTGATTTCTGCAAATCGATGGGCCACGATGAGCGCCACTGTCATAGCTATGAGTTGATGATGGAAAGAACGCCTACCTATCGAATGCAAGTAGAAACTCAGCCTCTGGATCAGGGCATTGGAGGAGCGCGCGAAGGATATCAGGGGCGAGGACGAGGCTGAGGAGGAGGAGGACCTAGTAGAGTTCGTGGTCAGGTTATTTTCTATAACTGTGGGACACCAGCGCACTACGCGCGAGAGTGTTAGAATCAGACTCACCCATCCTACCAATATTGCAACCAGTTTGACCACACTGTAGAAGAATGCCCTGTGTTGATCGCTAAGATGCAGGAGAAGAAGGGGCGGCCTCAGAAACCTACGCAAAACTTACAAATGATGAGGACTAACCCCCAAGAGGAAGATCCAAATGTGAATATCGTGCTGAGAAGTGGAGTAACAACTGGGGATGACAAAGGGAAAACAACCTGAAGAAGGCAGATGGGTTGCAAGGCCCCAGAGAAGGAAGTTGGGTTTGATCTCGTGCGCGAGAAGGAAACATTTATGGAAGCCAAGAAAAGCTGCGCTAAGGCATCTACTTCAAGAAGTCAGAACAAAGCACTAGAAATTAGCGTGCCTATAGAGGTTGACCCCTCTGTACTTACCACTTTCCTGGAAACTTGCATGAAACTTCTACACGATAGCAAGGATGTGAAAGGTCTACAGGAGTTGATAAACAAGTGTGTTGGTAAAGAAAACACTCTTGATGGACACCGTGTAGTACAAAAAATCAGCAAACATAAGGTAAGAATAGGGTGCGAGATGAGGCTCACCACGCAAATAGGAGATTATGAGATGGACCAGGTTATTCTAGACCTGGGGTCTGATGCCAACATTTTTGCTAAACAGAAATGGGAGAGAATAGGGAGACCTATGCTGCAGTGGTCTTCGATCCAGCTCAGGATGGCAAACTAATAGAAAATCATCCCTATGGGATGACTACATGGAGTCACCATAGATATAGAAGGCATGAGCGCGCTGGCTAATTTTGAAGTAATAGAAATTGTGGACGACAGAAATCCATACCCTGCTCTCCTTGGAATTGATTGGGCCACTGATATGAATGGTGTCATCAACTTGAAGAAAATAACAATGTCGTTCAAGAGGAAATCACTTCAGGTTGTAGTACCATTGGACCCTGCGGAAGGACCGCACTATACTGAACTGGTCCATGACTATGAAGAAAGTGATGATGACCTGGATCAGATTTACAAAATAATTGCACGAGATCAATACTGGATTAATCCAACCACTGATGGACGGATTACATGGGACCGGGAAAATTCTTGTACCTCAAATTCAGATGAAGAACTGAAGCATTGGCAAAATCGATTGCATGAAGTATCTATGTTGTGCTGCAACATGATGACTAAATCGTTGTGTTGTGTATCATAGGAGGTATGAAATTTACCCTATTATAATGGTTTAACTGACGTAGATAATTTTTTGGATGCCTTTGAATGAGAAGTCCCTGAGGATCATCGCTTACAAGCACTGGATTTGGCGTTGTGTGCTACGCCCGCACGATGGTGGGGTACGCACAGGGACAGCTTCGATGAATGGCGAGATTACGAAAGGATGATGAGGTTGCGATTTGGTCGTCTTAAACTTTGACTGACCGAGAAGTATGATGGGAGAAATGATCCGCGTGATCATTTAGCGAAGTGGACTAAAGTTTATGGAATGAAGCCACAACTGGAGTGGGTGCACTTATTCTGTCATACTTTGGATACAATCCCTATGAATTAGTACCTGGAAACGGAGCTCAGCCATGGCACCGCAGAGTGGGATATATTAAGGGAGGGATTCTTAATGACCTTCAATTTTGAAGATGGGTTCGAATGCATTGATGAAGCTCTGCAAGCGGTTAAGGCGACGATCTTCAAAATTCCACACGATCCTTTGGAGTTGGTGCAGCCCAATTGGAGCACCCATATGTGCCATCCGCTGGAATGCTATAATGTGGCCGCTGAGGGGGAGGATGAAGATCCAAGAAATTTCAATATTCCAGTGGCAGAAGACCATCACGAAGTTGAAGGTCCGCAGATAGAGAACTCGAACATCACTGCACCATTGAAAACCAAGCAAGTAAACATTAGTACTGAAGCAGAGCCAAAATTTGCGAAGATAGGGAACTACTGGGATGATGCTACAATGGATAAGTTGTTGAGTTACTCTGCGAGTACCAGGATCTTTTTCCTACCAAGTTTTCAGACCTGAAGGGCATCATAGGTGACTTGGGTGTGATGAAAATTACTTTGAAACCAGATGCAAAGCCTATTAAGCAGAGGTCGTATCGCCTTAATCCCAAGTACGAGGAAAAGGTCTTCTTAGAGTTGGATAAGATGATTGAGGCAGGCACTATCGAACCTGTGGAGGAATCTGATTGGGTGAGCCCGATGGTGGTTCAAGAAAAGAAACAGAAGGGAGAAATAAGTATTTGGGTAGATCTAAGGAAACTTAATGATGCTTGCGTCCATGATCCTTTTCCGACACCGTTTATTGATGAGGTATTGGATAACATTGGGGGGCAGGAGGCCTACTCATTCACTGAAGGATTTTCGGGGTACCATCAAATCAAGATCATGCCAAAGGATAGGAACAAAAAAACTTTCGCGAATGAATGGGGTTGTTTTCAGTATATTGTCATGCCATTTGGACTCAAGAATTCACCCGCGATATTCTCTTGTGTAGTTATAGCAACATTTAAGGAATTCATCCATGAGTTCTTGGAGTTGTATTTCGATGACTATACAGTGTTCGGCTTAGTGAAACACCATGTAGCAAGTCTGCGTCTAATGCTGGATACGTGCCACAGATACCAGATCATGTTGAACCTGAAGAAGTGTCTATTCTGTGTCCCCTTTGGGATCCAGCTAGGTCGTGTGGTGTGCAAGCAAGGGTTGATGGTGGACCCTGCCAAGATCGTGGTGATCGTAAATTTTGAGGTCCCAATAAGTGTCAAATAGTTACGTGCAACACTTGGGCATACAAGATATTACAGAAAGTTCATTAAGGCTTATGCTCAGATTACTGCGCCCATGGAGAAACTGCTGAAGAAGGACACTACATTTTTTTGGGATGAAGAATGTCATCACAGTTTGGATGTATTGAAGGAGAATATGATCACCGCGTTGATTTTGGTCTTCCCAGATTGGAAAAAGGAATTTCATGTACATGTCGATGCCTCGTGCATTGCGTTGGAAGCAGTGCTAACACAGGCCGGTGAAGGAGAGATGGACCACCCTATAGCCTTCGCGAGCAGGAAATTATCAAAGGTCGAGAAGAACTACTCAACAACAGAGCACGAAGGATTGGCTATGGTGTACGCACTTCAAAATTTCAGGCACTACTTGTTGGGCGGACATTTCAAAATATACACAGATCATTTTGCCTTGAAAGCTCTGGTCAATAAGCTTGTGTTGTGGGGGGGAGATCTTTTGATGGTTGCTTCTATTCTAGGAGTATGACTTCGAGGTGATTGTGAATCTAGGTAGGTTGAATGCAGGACCTCACCATTTGTCGCGGATTAAGACAGGAGAGGAGCCTACTAATTTGGAGGAAGGATTGCCTGATGCGCAGCTCTTCACGACGCGTGTCGCAAATAACCACTTTGCCGATATTATCCACTTTTGACTACGGGAATGACACTAGAAGAACACACCAGTCAGCAAAAGAAGGAGTTAGTAGTGCGCATGGTGGATTTCTCGATGATTGCAGGACATTTGTATAAGATGGGTGAATACAATATATTGCGACAATATGTGCCATATTTTGAACGAAATAGCATCCTCGCTGAAGCTCATGGAGGCGTTGCGGGAGAACATTATGCAGGAAAAGCGATAGCACAAAAGATTTTGCTCGCAGGACTGTGGTGGCCTGCACTACATAAAGATTCTAAATCATATTGTAGGTCATGTGATGCATGCCAATGAACGAGAAGACAATTGCAGAGGGATGAGTTTCCACTGAATCCTCAAGTATTGTTGGAGCCATTTGAAAAATGGGCAATTGATTTCGTTGGACCAATTCAGCCCCAGGAAAGAAGAAAAGTACGCTCTATATCATCATCGTGACGAAGTATCTAACCAGATGCACGGAGGCGTGGCCGGTAAAGGATTGTACAGGGGGTACAACAGCAAAATTCTTGTTTGAGTATGTGTTGACTAGATTTGGCTGCCCAAAAGTGTTGATGAGTGATCAGGGTTCACACTTCTTAAACGAAACCATCAGTGCGTTGACTGAAGAGTTTCAGGTTTATCATCAGAAGAGCACACCGTATCATCCTCAAGCTAATGGAATAGTTGAGGCCTTTAATAAGATCTTGGAGAACGAGCTGACGAAGATTTGCAAAGCAAAACAGAATGACTAGGATGTGCGCATACCTACAATGTTATGGGTGTACAGGACTACTTGCAAGAAGTTGTCAGGCAGACACATTTTAGATTGGTCTATGGTGTAGAAGTTGTGATGCCTATGGAATATGTCATGCTAGTCTGTGCATAGTAGCTTTCACAGGTATGGCAGATTATGAAGCCTTGGAAGAACTGCTTGTGCAGCTGATGGAGCTTGAAGAAGACAGATTCTTGGTTAGATTCCATCAGCAAGTACAGAAGGAGCACGAAAAATCATGGCACGATCGACACATCAAGTTGTGCATGTCCAAGGTAATTGATTTGATCTTATTGTACGATAGCAAGTTCTCTAAGTTTCTAGGGAAATTTCAGATGCACTTGCTTGTGCCCTATGTTATCAAGATATTACAAATGGAGGCACAGTTCAGCTCTCGAAGCTGAATGGAGAACCATTTCCGGGAAGGGTGAATGGCAGCCGATTGAAGCCATATACAGGGAATCTAGCTCAATGACTATATGACAGCAGGACAGTCTTAGTGCTCCAGGCAGTTGCAAGAGAGTGCGGGACTATAAACTACATTTCCCGGGTTGGAGGATTACGCGACGAGCGCACTGCGCAGAAAATGTTGAAGTCATGGGCTAAGACTCTGCGCGAAGGGAGTTGCGCTCCAAAGGCAGGTACCGTGCAGCACAACAGGAAAGTGACTATTGGAGTCACTATTCATGACTTGACATCCAGGAGATGGTTAAGAGGAGCGGGTTGGCGGCATTTAAGGCCAAAATCTTTGAATATGTACCACCAAAACAGCATTAATGATCGAGTTTTGGGGGGAGCTGTCGGATTTGAATTCAAAAACCCCTATAGATTATGTGTGTATGTCCAATAGAGAACACTTTGCGAATTTAGAGTTTTTGAGTTGTCATGTCTGTTGTTTATGAACCGCTCATTCTTTGAGGATTTGGTCGCGAGCCCGGCATTTTCCAATTTACCATAATTGAACCAGAAGTTTATCCTTAACACCATGGTAGATCCAAGCCATGTTGAGACCATGAGCACATGGGGAGAAAGTCGCGTCGAAAGGAGTTGTTCTAGAGGTTGTGAGTGTGAAGCTTCGGTGCCTATACCTACGGCGCCAAGGTCACCGAGGCCGAAGCCTACACCTGTTAGAGAAACCCAAAAGCCAAAGAAGGATAAGCAGAATAAGCCAGTGTCGGTGCGCGAGTCACCCAGAAAACATTCTGCCACTCAAAAGCAGAAAAAGGATAAGCAGCCCGAGAGGGTTTTCTATTTGGAAGCTAAGGAGGGCCAAGGCACCAAAGACATAGACGTCGAGGGAATCGAGCCCTTTACCAAGTTACCTAATTACATCCCTCTGCGCCATGGGAAGACAAAGTTCATCAAGGACCTGGATTCTGACAAGTTCGTCATCTGTACGCCCCTGCTGCCGGAGCAAGTTCCCTTTGAAGGTCTGCGCCTCGCGTAGATCCCCTTGTTGAAGATGGAGGATTGGGACCTGGCAGACCATGAGAGGTTCTCGCACCTAGCAACCTCAAATTATATGAAGCGTGTTTACTACTAGGATTCAGGTGTCACCGATTTAAAGATGTGGAATGGATCCACGGAGTGGAGAATTTTGGGTTGTTGAACATATTGTGGGTGCCCCACTATCACCGCACTACTATTAATACCACCTGTGTGCAGCAATTACTTACTCATGTGCATGATGGGTGCTTATGGCTACGAGGACCTATACCCATCATGGACATGCTCATCCACAATATCATGCACCTGCCGCATGAGGGCTTGAATCTAGCCAAGGGGTTTGGCGGAAAGGTAGGAGAAAAAGACTTGGTGGACAAAATGAAAAGGGAGTTTTCACTTGTGAAAAAGCCGTGCATCTATTCAATTACATCTATCAATGATCCCGTGGTGCAGATTACCACCCAAATCCTGGTCGGAAAAGTAATGAGAAAGTGTCACACAGACAAAGTTCCGATGCTTGTGGTATCGTTAGCTACATAATGCGCGAAGGGTGTGCAGTTTAACTAGTTGCGGTACCTATGGAATTCCTTGCGAATTGTCACGAGGTCCAGGAATTGTCAATCGTACTGGTTGCATGGGAGCTGCCAGAGGACAACTAGTTTCCTCCGCTGAAGGAAGGGTTGTCGGCGGTAGTGCAATTCGCCTCTTTGTGGGCCACGAAGGATCCCACATAGATCACCGAAACAAATATTTTCTGGGTGTTGATGGAATTCAACCTCTCCATGGCCGTCAACCAGCACCCAAGGTTGTTCCCAACCTTGTATGAGTAGTTGTCAGCATATGCCACGTTTAAAGATGATTTCCACCGCGTCTACATTCAGGTGCGTAAGAACCCGCAGTAGAAATGGTACAATTTACCATACTTGGTCACAGATCATGACATTCAGGAGGTGATCAAGCGCTAGCCGGCAGAGTGGCGCGCCCTGTCAGATTTGGACGTAGGAACTAGTAAGGGCGTGGGCAGCTCAGCTGATAAAAAGAGGAAGGATGCAACAAAACAGGCTGCACAAAAGTTGGCCACGCAGCAGATGAAGGAAGCTCCCAAGAAGGCTCGGATGGAACAAGAGCACGCTAGCAACGAGTAGGAGCAGCGTGAACCATAGAGAAGCGTAAATCCCCTTCACCTACGATAGAGGAGGAAGAACAATCTGAACAAGGCGACGGAGGATATGAGGGTCAAAGCACCCCATTTCGGCTGAGGAAGCACAGAGAACAATAGCAGGAGGGTTCCTGCAAGAAGCAGAAGTTGGATAAAACGCAGGTGGATCCCATGACCTTGATGAAGGGCAATTTCGATGAGATCGGCAACAAAGTCAGGGATACTACAACTGAGTTGTTACAACAGTTTGAGCAGCAATACATGGAGACACTGGGGAGAGTCCAGTAGGACTTGCACTAACTGCAGATCCAAACTAGTAGGATACATTTCGGTGCACGTCAAGCGAGCGCAGCACAAACAAGCCTGGCACCGAGGACAAGTTATCCTGTAGAACTGGTAAGGACATTAGACCTTCGAACAGTTGCTCTACCAGAAGGGTCCCTACACACAGAGTTGGTTGATGATAGAGTCATACTAAGCACCCTTAAGGACATCGCGCTGAACATTGTAGTGATCCCCAGTGAATTTCTTCATGCACTGCAGGCAGGGGTAACAGAGGAACTGCGAGCTCGGGAGGAGCGTGCTCTCAACCTAATAAGCAGTTACGAGGTGAACAATGAACAGATGTTTGCCGAGAAAATGCAGGCTTTGAAGGAGAAGGACACTATCCAGGATCAAATCTCCCATCTAGAGGTAGCGGTTACAGAGGCGTGTAGAACAGTGTTGGAGTTGCACATCCGGGAGGACGCACAACCGGAGGCTAAGATCCAAAAATTAATTGCAGGAATGCGCGAAGCGAAGGCCAAAGTCAGGTGAATTCAATTTGAACTCAATATGAATATTGTGGAACTCCAACTTAAATTACATCCTACGACTCTACCCAAAATCAGAGAGCAGCGCGAAGCCACCATCAAGGAGGGGATGGCCACTCTAGACAGCGCAGTCGCTAACTACATGACCTTGTTTGAACAAGCGATGGAGTTGGTAACGACTTTGCAGGAAGACCCGAACCTGCAGATCTTGAATACAGAGATTCACAAGCTCCAAAAGCAGTACGACGAGGTCAGGGCGACGGCGCACTCATTGCTACAGTGCAGCGCCTCACCAAGTTGAAGGAGGGGAAGCAGCTCCTCGAATAGTTGGTAGCAACTCAGAAGAAGGAGGCAGTACTTAAGGCCAAGTTGGGACTTGGTTAGAAGAAGCTTACCAAGTATCAACCAACATTCAGGAGAAGCTGACAAGCTTACAAGAGACACAACAAAAGCTCAAGCTGGTCACAAAAGGGCTAGCTACAAAGCAACTCGTTGAAGAAGTTAAGCAGGTAGCTACGCAAAGCACTACCGAGGTTGCAGTTGTGTAGGTGGAGCTGGGGGATTTTCGTAGCAATATCACCGCACTAGCCGAGTGACTCGAGGGCGAGTCACGACCTTTGTGTTGGGGACCTGTTGGGATGGGGTCCCCTAGGTCTATTTTGGGGTTAAAAACCCAAGTTTTGATGAAAATGCTGGTAAAAATATGTAAAGTTTCCGCAATTTGTGGATGCGGAGCGCGTAGATAATTAGAAGTCAAAAGGGGTTTTAGCCCCTTGGTTATGTAAAGTCGAGTCGGTTTTCAGATCCACCCATGGTCTGTGGACCATGGGATTGTATGTAAAACGCTATAAATAGGTGTGTCTTAGAGAGTGTGAGGCAGATAAAGAGATAGAGATGGATGCTTAAGTCCACGTCTGAACTGAACAGCAGGTAAGCCACGAGTAGATAGAAGGGAAAAGGCTTTGCAGCTAAGTGTGCAGAGGCCTAGAGTAGAATACGTAGCTGAGTGCGGGAACCCCTACAGCTAAGTGCACATGACAATTTTGAGTCTATCACATCATATTAAATATCAATAAAGAAGATTGTTGGTGAAATTCATGTGTCTATCTGTTTGCTTCTATTATTTATGTTTGTGATATATGCTATAATGGAATAAATGTCTTTATGAAATAGTGATGTATTGATGTGAGACTCTGTTGGATAAGTCTTGCTAACTATACGCGATGTATGTTAAGTATTTACGTGAAGCTTATAATACATTTTGTTATGTTTATTGAATACGTAAGTAGATCTGTGCGAACTCGGATCTAGGGTTGCTTTATGGTGTGCGTAAGTGGGAGATTCATCTGTTAAGGGTCTGCAAAACCTTATCGTAGACCTTCGTGAAGGTCTAAAGGCCATTTAAGTGAAGTTGTGGTACCAAGCCTTAGGGGCTTATAGATCTGCGCGAAGGAAGATCTAGGGAAAAAAAATACATTACACTGAGCTTTGGATGTGGAAACTTGGTTCCAGCATCCCCCCATACTGCTTTCGGTGAGACTTCAGCCTACGCTATGCAGGTTGATGCCGAAAGGGACATTAATGTATGGTTTTGTTTAGCGCAATTAACTCTGAACCTGGGTCAAGACCCACTAAGCCAACAATGGCTATGAAATTACAATATTTTAAAAGGAAAAAATTCCCAAAAAAACTCTTGAGGGCACTACCCCCAAACCCTCAGTAAAGGGGGTCCCAAAGAATTGTCTTCAATCCCCAGCCCCCAATAAACAACCTAGTGACTATAGTATGGGGGAAAGTCTTCCTATACCCCCCCATCAAGAATTGGGGTCCAAACGTGGCTAAGAAACACCTCTAAATCAAGGAGATAATTAAGCTCAACAACGAAAAAATGACTACTAAAAAGGATACCATGCATTGGAAAACAAGCTTTAAGAGGCTTTTTTCAAAGGAATATTTTCCTTATAGACATTATAAGGATTAGCTAAAACACTTTGTAGAGATTCCATTTTATCTTTCTCAAACTAAGTCAAGAAAATTTGATTAGTGGGGCAAGACTAGCATATTGTTACAATATCAAAGGTGTTTTGGACAATAATTTTGGAACTATCAAGAGATATTATGCATCTAGTTTAGGCATTATAGAGATTCTCTAAATATGAAACCATGGTTAGGTCTCAATGTAATGAGGGTATGCAACTTGAAGCAAACTAAAGATCAAAAATAGTGGCTCTTCAAATCTTGGTTGAAATTTTGAGCTTGTTTTATTCCTATGTAAACCCACATCAAAAAATTTAACCAGGGTATCACAAATTTTGACCAAATTGTCAACTAAGATTTTGTCTAGCTTACTAGGATTACCATCCTAGAAATTATCTTTGATTTGGACAATTTATTAGAGCTTTAAATCATAAAATAAATTGATAATAACTTGGAGGCTATTAAGTTGTCATAATTCTATATCAATCAATCTACGGTTGCATCATAACCTCTCTTTCATGAACAAAGCAATAATAGAGTGTATAGTTTAGGTTAAAACAAAAATGACAATAAAAAAAGTTATTTTGTGATAATAAAACATTTGCAAAATTAATCATTAGTGTAAAATGTTAATACAAACCTTACTAATTATCAACATAAAATCAAATAGGTGGTGAATGGTACAGGGTTGGGGTAGAACCTAGTGTTATCTTATTATCAATTTACAAATTTAAGATAGTCAATCACCATTAAACATAAACGATTTATGTTGTTGGATTCATCAAAATGCAACCTAAACTAAAAAACTTGCAAGTCACAATCTGATATCAGTGTTAACCATTGATTTCGATTTACCTCGCTCATATAATATATCAGAGGTGTAACATAGTGCTAAATTTCGTGTATGTCATTGTCCAATATGATTGTGGACATTTGACCTTAGCAATGGTAACCATCAAATCAATAGGAAGTGCAACCAAGGTTGGAATTTCAAAACAAACTTACCCATCAAATTTGATGGTTTTCACACCTCCCCAACCCATCTTTGCAAGTTAAATAAAAATCATGACAATTTTACAAAAAACTTCACTGTCTTTGATAAACAATTTTCCCATCAAATTCCATGAAAGGTACAACTCATGTTTAAACATGGATGCAACTCAAGTTTAAACATTGATTTATTTCCATTCTGATATGACATATGGCTGATGTTCTTTTGATCCATTGGAACCATATCTTAAGTTCAAAAAGTATATACTTCTCATTTCGATATGGAACAACAGTCCTTTATCTACTTTATCTCACATCGTTGAATCCATCAGATCTAAAGCTTCCCTTTATAACATGTTGACTTCGCTTTTAGGTATGTAATGCCAATCATTAATTGGAGTTCGTTTACAGCACTTGGATCTTGGTATTAAAGTACTATCATTTGACGTTCTGACATGCGACTACATTTGTTCATGGCATTTCTTGTCCAATGCATTTCTTGTCCAATCATAAGATCGATAACAACTACAACTTGATATATTAAAACACATATTTCCCACGTAAAGTAGAGAGTCATACTATTAAATAATTTCTTTGCATTTAATGTCATATTATTTAGGATTTTTATGCACAACACAGTTAAGATTTGATTTAATTTTAGATAGCGAACAACAATTTTAAAGCCTTAAAGAATACTCTTTTTCCCAGTTCAATGGATATGGTCATCAATTAAATGATCTCATATGAGATCATAGAAAACAAAATAAAAATTTAATGAAGTGTAAAATATTTATTAAAAAGAGAAATTGGTTATGATATAATGTAAAATAAATGGGAAAGGATTTGAAAACTATTATTATATATTTTGGGATGAATTTTAGACCAAAAGACTGGTCAAAATGTTAAGATTAGGACTCCATAATGTATGAGTATGGATGGTTGCAAAAATTGATATGAAGGTTTCTATGCCAACACACATATTCATAGGAATGAAGGCTATTACGACATATATGCTCAACTGAAAATAGACCTCAAACCATTTCTAATTGTTTTGAAAGATACCTAAAAAAAATATTTTCTTCCAACCTTATGAATGTAGGGACTAAAAGAATTGAATTCACTTGTAAATCATTGTAGCTTTGAAAATTTGAACTAATATATGCATTATTGAACCATGGAAATGAATTGAGGAACGCATACCTTTGAATGCATTTTTGTTTCCTATTGTATGAAAACATATTACTATGTATGAATTGTTTCTACAACAACTTCTTCTATTGTATGTTCTTGTGTAGTAGCGTATTCTTCCGCTCCAATAGTTTCTTTTGCTTGTCCATGTGTATCAATCACTGCTTTTTCTATTATTGGTTCTTGTCGAGGAACAACAATGCATTCTTCCACTCTCGCTATTGGTAGTTATGTGGCAGTAGTAAGGCCTTCTAATTTTGCTTCTTGTGTAGCAACAATAGGGATTCTTGATGTTGGTTCTAGCAACACTAGTGTCATTCCTTAAACAACTCATGGTCCTTATCAATATTTGGATAGTTAGGGCTGTTGGAATGGATTTGAAATTTCAATGTTGTCATGGTTTAGTTGGATTGGTGAAGGCCTTGTATTTAACAAGGGTAGGGATGGTATGTGAAAAACAAGAGATGGTGTGTTTATGAAAGGTAAATGTGATAATGTTCTACCCCCCTACACCCCCCAAACTGAAGACATTTTCCATCCTCAAAAAAATGGTAAATGGTAGAAGAGTAGAATAAAAAAACAAAGAAGAGAGACTAAATTGATTTTCAAAATACAAATCTATGGCATTAAATAAGTTTGTTAAACAAATAGAAAGATGAAGCATATCTACACCTACCTAAGAAGTCCATAAAATTTTTAGCAAGTATATGATCTTCTATAGCCAGTTCTTCACAAGTTTCCATGGCAAAGAGCAAACATCTTTGAGAAATTGTGTTAAGTACTATTAGAAAAATTTCCTCCCAATTATGAGATATATTCATTGAAAATTTGAGGGAAACTTCTGCAACATCTTGTTCTGCTACAAGTTCTTGTTGGGCAATAGTTTATGCCTCTTGGAAAATTTCTTCAACTAACTTATTTATCATTGGATCGTGTTTGACAATAGTAGGGCATTTTGAGGTTGGTTCTTGTGTCGAAACCTTAGTAACTTCTGAGGTTGGCTCTTGCGTGGCAACCTTAATAACTTTTGAGGTTAGTTTTTGTGTGGAAACCTCAGGGCCTTTTGAGATTGGTTCTTGTGTGGCGACCTCAAGGAGTGTAGGTGTTGGTTCTTGTTTGAAAGCACCTACTTCTCCTTTGTTATGATATTTCCTTTGTAGTTGGTTCTTGTGTGACAACCACAAAGATCATTGGTATTGGTTCTTGTATATTAGCATGGATATCATTTGTTACTTTTGTTGCTTCTATAGCAAGGGTGGACCTATGAATTACTACTAAGAATCAAAACATATTGCAAAATTATCAACACGTTGTTAATCTACCATGGTTTCTTTATCCCCTTTATGAATCCCTTTTTAATGAAGTTGCTCCATCTATTTCTGATCTGGATTTAGAAAGGAATGCAACAAATTATAGATATAACCATAAATACAGAGATGCAACAGAAATAATACTTCATTTCATTGATGTAAAATACTGAAATATGCTTACAAACTGAAATGGAAATAAATCAGCTAGGGCGATGGTAGCTTATCTCTAAGAAGAGATGTGGCGGATACATGCCTCTGAACTGTCTTACAATGAGGCTCGAAGGCCTATTTATTGTTGAGATACAATGGAAAACCCTAAACATCCAAAACCCTAACCCTAGGAGATGAAGCGCCAAACTATGGGCCCCGTTTTGGGTAAATTGGTACATCAACTTCCTGGGGTCATAACTTTGGCATGCGATCTTCGTTTGATGCGCACAATACCTCGTTAGAAAGACATATCCAAGGACTACAACTTTGGGATGAGAAACATTAGTCTATACACCCAGGTTGCTCCTAGTTTTCCCAAAAAACATCGTTTAGGGCCTCAAAACAGCTCTGGAAGTTTAGGACCCGAAAAACTGCTAAAAATAGTAAATTGTGCTCCAATTAAGGAAACTGAAAGATACAGTTGTGGGGGTCCAAGTGGGATAGGTGGGTGGCCACCAACATCCACCTGGATCATTCCTCCCCCCTTAGGAAGCAATGGTCCCCATTGCGTTGAGTTCCTCCATGAGATGAGGAAACTTCTGCTGAACTTGGTCCCTAGTGAGTTGTTCTGCAACCTCTGGTGTGTCCAATAATGGTGGGAAGCATGGTCGAGGGCGGTCCACATTGAACACTTGGTGCAAGCGAAGTAATGGGGGAATGATGTGCTCCAAAGCATTGTTTCCCATAACCTTGGTAATGGTGTAAGGACCATATCGGAGTGGTCTGAGCTTCTAATGGGCTCTTGTAAGGCATTCTTTCTGTAAATGCAACCATAATTTTTCACCCACATGAAACTTGTGTGGTACCTGATGTTGATCATGTCACTGCTTGTACTTGGAATTTTCCATAATGGAGAGGCGATATATCGGCCTATTGGCTAGAGGTGCTCCGGGAGTCAAATCGAACGAATGCTTGACCTTACAGTGCAATGGTACCCCTGTGGGTGAGGAGAAGATGTCCCTGTATTATTTCATGACCGTATCCACCTGCTTCTACTATGTGGAGCAACCCTTCCCAGGGGCCATGGATGTAGCTACGATATTCCCCTTACTTTGAGGGCGAACCAGACAGAAAATAAATTTCCTAGTCTAGGAGATGATCTTACTGCCTTTCTTAGCAGAGAACAAAGAAGTGGCGGTAGGTGGGGCTACCTCCGGTATCATGTATGATGTATTACATAAAGAAATAATAACAGCACGAGGCCTTGACTCATACACAGCATGTCGCTTCCACAAGTATGGTTGGCCTAATAATACATCACAAACATCAAGCGGTGCAACATCGCACAATACCTCATATGTAAAGGGCTTGATGATGTAGGGAAGGCGACATTGTTGGCGGACTCAGAGATCTCGTCCTTGGTGAAGCCACCCGATGTTGTATGGTTGTGGGTGTGGTATGGTTGGTAGTCCCATCCGCTTCACGACCTCTGCTAAAATGAGGTTCTTTTGGCTCCCACTATCAACAATTAATTGTAGCGGCGAACCCTTCACCCACATCTGTGAGTAGAAAAGACACCCACCCTCCTATGGATCTTCGGGCTCATTCTTCTAGACCTTGGTGGTGGCAACACTGGCGCTAGGCTCTGCATCAATGATTTGCTTCCCTTTTTCATTCCCCTTGTCGGGTTCTGACTAAGGGTCGGAACATGCATCCGATTCTGAAGCCTTAAACTCGACCACGAGCAACTGCTTGGTCTGACACTCACTTGTGTTATGAGTGGGGCTCTTATGGAACTCACACCACTTTCTTGTGTCCTTTGACTTTGTGGTGTTGTTCTTTTCTTGCGGCTTCGACAGGTTGTCTTGGGTCACCTCGCCTTGGCTTTGTCCTTTATTCTTCGGATTCGCATATCCAAAGTCTCACTTCTTTTGTTTAAACTTCTGCTCGATCTTGATAGCGTATCGATATGTCGTGCTGAGTGAGGAGATGTTCAAGAACTCCATCTCATCCTGGATGTATCTATGTAGGCAGTTGCGGTATTTGAGTACCAAATGCAGCTCATAATCCTTGATACCAACTTTGTGTGAAGGGTATGAAAAGTATTTGTGAACTCCAGCACATCTTGGTCCCTTCCCTGCGATTGCGTGGTCCGATTTATGTATTTGTCCTCATAGCAATTGATAGGGTAGTATTTCTCCTTGATGGCATCCCAGAATGAATTCCAAGTGGGTGTAGCTGAAAATAGTGAGCCCGTACTTTCATCCTTCTGCTCGCAGTAGGTTTCCCACCAGTCCTTGACATGGGGGGCTACTTTGAGAAGTGCAAAAGTGATCTTTTCCTGGCTCAAAAAATCATGAATAGAAAAATAACCATCTAGCATATTTAACCATTTATCTACAGAATCTGGGTCTATCTGACCCTCAAATATGGGGATTTCAAAGTTAAATTGTACCTTAAAGGGTGTGGCATTTCCAGCGTAGCTATTGGAAGTAGATGCGTCGCCCCTGGGTAGTCGCTGAAGGATCTGGGCAAAGTTTTCCATCATCGCGTTCCTTTGTCGCTCGAGGGTTTCTTCGAGCAAGATTTTGATAGGATCTCCTGCCCCCTCATCTTTCTTTTCATCTGCCATGGGAGGTCGTCAGGATTTGTGAGGCTAGTCTTGCAAGGGTTCGACCAGTTCAAGCCCTAACTCCTTATATCTCGACCTCATTGGGGACATGCAAGGAAAAACAAAGAAAGAGCAGGCCACTCTGATACCATTGGTCCGGATTTAGACAGGAACGAAAAAAATTACAAATATAACCATAAATACAAAGATGCAGCATACATAATACTTCATTTCATTAATGTAAAATATTGAAATATGCTTACAAACTAGAATGGAAATAAACTAGCTAGGGAAATGGTAGCTTATCTCTGAGAAGAGATGTGGCGGCTACATGCCTCTGAACTGTCTTACAATGAGGCTAGAAGGCTTATTTATTGTTAAGAAACAATGGAAAACCCTAAACATCGAAAACCCTAACCCTAGGAGATGAAGCACCAAACTATGGGCCCTGTTTTAGGTAAATTGGTACATCAACTTCTTGGGATTGTAAATTTGGCATACGATCTTCGTTTGACGTGCACAATACCTTGTTAGAAAGCTCTATTTGAGGAATATAAATTTGGGATGAGCAACGTTCATCCATGGACCCATGTTGCTCCCATGTTTCCCAAAAAACGTCGTTTAGGGCCTCAAAACGGCTCTGGAAGTTCAGGACCTGAAAAACTGCTAAAAATAGTAAATTGTGCTCCAATTAAGGAAACTGAAAAAAACTGAAAGAGATAGTTGTGGTGGTCGAAGTGGGATAGGTGGGTGGCCACCAACATCCACTTGGATCAATTTCAAAATGGGATAGATAGTCAATTCATGTAGTTGGTGATTGGTTTATGGAACAATATGGGAGTTTCATCGAAATATTTGGGGTAACCAAGTCTCCACACCTACTACCTATATCCATAAGTGATCATGTGGTCTTGCAAGAAATTTCCTATTAGTTTTACAAAGGTGTAGGTGGTACACTTTCAAGAACCAAGAAACATCCTTGGCCACACATGCCATTCCACATGGGGGCATATCAGTTGAAGGATATCAAGACATCCAAAGAAGATTTAGATGCACTAACACTTTTCCATTTTTAGGATCTAATGTTTCACACATATTCTCCCAAATCCATAGTGAAGGACCATTGCAGGTCCTATAAATTCAAATGTGAATATCAATCAGAAACTCGTCAAGAGAAAGAACAACAAAAATATGCCTTGAATTTTGTAGTAGCTATGTCAAGAATCAATTACACCTCTACCACTACAAAAGTAGAAAAGATTGATGAGACAATAGAGACATTGTCTCAACAGTACAAAGTTAAAGAGGAAGCAGCCTAGAGGGAACAAGAAGATGAATTGAAGTAGGAAGAGGATGTATCTCAAAAAGCATAAGAGGCTTCCAAAGTAGCTGAGGCGCTGGTGATTAAAGAGCAAAAGGAGTAGGAAGTGAAGAGGGAAATTAAAAACAAATAAAGATTTTTGAATAAGAAAAGAGGAAAGAGGTGAAAGGACAACAAAATAAATTACAAAATGAAACAGAAGCTAAGGAAAATGAGACAGGTCTCCAAGTTCAATAAGTGGAACCAAAGTCAAAAATTAAACTAGACTCAGCTGCAATAGAGATATATCTGACACCACTAGCAATCACAAAGATCACATAAGGCCATCTTCCAATGAAAACAATGAGTATTACACCGACAAAGAGGAATCATGGTGCTCAATATGAACAAGTTTTGGTTTGGTCATAACATATACATAATTGTGGAACACGCAAAGGAAACTTATGTCACTCCACACTTGTAATCGGTGAAAATTGCTACTGAGAGGCCTATAGTGTATGATACGAGGAAATATCCCCTGTAATATTCCATTTTCTTGATAGGGTCAAAATGGACGAAATCTACCCATGGTATTTACCATGGTATTTTCCCATGGGATCTACCATAGTATTTGCCTTCATTTTTTGAGGGAATAGGTTTCTAGAGAGTCCCTCGAGCATATTAAAGGGGATAAGAGCTATGCATTTGGATCATCCGAAGTTATCTATCTATTTTGTCTTTCTTGAGAACTTGGTGTGGTCAATTCCATTTTGATCCCAGGGACGAAAACCCCATGGATTTGGTTTGACTAGTGGATCCATCTAGGGTCCACAATTGTGCTTCAGTGTTTTTGTTTTCTCTTTGATGAGTAGTCGTGCATGCTATTGGATATTCTTGTATGGGCATGTACTATTTTCTTCCATCAATAATATAATAAAGTATTGTAGTTCCGGATCTTGTTTTTGTTCCTATTTCTTGTTGAAATATTTTTATTTAGAACACTAAAATGTGCTAGATCTATCAATTTTTTTGATGTTTTGGATCTTACAGTGGTATCAGAGTTGGGCATCTTACCAACCTGAGGGTTTATTGCAAACCAACTTCAGAGAAGATCGAGGATCTAGGATAAACTAGTATTCAGTGATCCCCGTAATCACCCCAACTAGAATCTAGGTAATTTCGATGGTATTCAGTATCACCCTAATTGGCTTATTATTCTGTAGGTGATCTTTGAAGAAGCCATTGTGACAACCATTTTTTCAGAAGAAATATCTTTTTATTAACGAGGGAAACTATTATTTATTCAAATCCAAATTGTTTATTCTTTAAAAATACTGAGAATTAAATTTTATAAAGCCAAACATTTATTCTACTTGGTCGAATTATCTTTAAAGGGGCCAACTTTTACATTTTGTGAAGGTATTAGGAGTTGAATTATTATCTTCCGTAGAGTGAATTATTACTGTAATATTTAAGAGGCTAAAATTTATATATTTATACCAGAATTGGTGAAGGATTTGTAGTGGTTTCCATATCATATTGTTCTTAAGGCAAGGCCAAATCATTTTTACAAGAAGCAGCATTTATAAGCTTCCAGTACGCCAGTCCCCACAGAGCATGAGTAGCTTTTACTGTAATTAATATTCATAGGGAATACCAAGCTCTACAACAACATATTTAAGTTTCCTATGTAAATATTATAGACTGAACCTCACAAAGAGAAGAGAAAAGTTATTGAAGGCCAAATTGTTTCGTGCACATTGGAGGCACCTTCATAATTTCTAGTTCCAAAGGAGGATTTCAATATCTTTCATTGAGGAGGGTCGATTGTTTTTTAAAAAGGGAGACCAAATTTATATGGTTCTAGAATTTTTATTTCCAAAAGGCCAAGAAGCATATGTGAACATCTTGCATTGAGATTGTAGTATCAACTTTAGAGGAAAGGTCGTACTATCTTCATATCAGACTGAGGTACCTTTGGAAAGAAGTCATATAGAAGCTTGTCTGGAGGATGAAATTTATTATCCAAGATGACGAGGCAACAAATTGTATTTCCAATGTCATCGGTACTAAATAAAATCATAAATTTTGTTAGTTGGAGCTTCACATCAGTTTTCAAAAGGAAGCCAAGCTCTCATCCAAAGAGGTTGAGTTTATTATTTCCAAGGAGGACGAGTTATGTATTCAAGAGGGTCTAAGTTTCTACTGTGGGTGCAAGTCGTGCTATTCCCTATAACTGTTAGACGAGTTAAGGGTATGATGGGCGTTCTCCTTGTTGGTAGCATAAATATCATTCCCTTCTTTGTGTGGGACAAGCATTTCTAGGGATTATTTCATTGTGGGTTTATGTGGCTTAATGTAGTTTTTTTTCTAGATTTTTTGTGCCGAATAAAGGAAGGTTGAGTCGTTATCTTGTAGAGGCCAAATCTACTTCCAGTCCATTCATCTATTGTTGTATGGACCTATGACTAATTTGGAATTGTGGTGCACTCATTGCCTTAGGCAATTGTTGGTTAAAGACATTTTTTTTTCAAAAAGGTTGCATACATTTTAGTGATTGCCCAGAATGTTGATTCCTTAAGAAAATCTATTGTTGAAGTGAAATACTCAGGTGGCCACTACTCTTAATGGATTTGGTGTTTCTATTGAGAAATGCAGGCATGGAAGTTGTATGGATTAACAATTTTTTCCTGAAGCCAAAATCAGTGTGCATTGGAAATATTTTTTGAGAACGAACCATTGAAACTACTTTAGCAATTTGCTCCCTTTAACTCATGTGCAATGCTATGTAACATTATTTTCATTGGTGGGCTGCATTCTAATGTGATAGCAGACCTCTCCCTTTATGCATGAGTGGTGTTGTCTAAATAGGAAGTCAATTGGAATTGTGTGGTATTGTTTTCATTGGTGGGTTGCAATCTAATCCTATAGCAACTCGCTCTCAGTATTTATATGCATTGTTTTTCATAGAGGCTGACTTATTGGAGGTATTGTGATAAGCATCAATTTGCTACTCTAGATATAAAGACCAAATCAAAAGAACCTTTTTGATGCTTATAATAGCCTTACTGAGTTGCCCTGTGCAAAAATTGTGGGTTGAATCTACTCACACTTACAACCGAGGACCAAATCTTCAGCAGACTTGTACTCATGCCAAACTGAGGTTTCCTTGAAAATAATTCACCTATAGTTGCTTTCATTCTTTATATTGAAATATATAATTAAAGTCATAAATTTTGGGTAGTGAGTATATATTAATAATGTTGAAGAATCTAGGGCATTCAAATTAATATGATTCTTCTCACAATGATAAGTATTTGTGAGGTACTTTTTACTTTTTCTTATTAGCACAATCTTCTCTTGTTATTATTAGAGTGTGTTTTCTTACTTCATCAAATAGTTACCAAAGACAAAAGAAACAAGAACACAAGATGTTGGCTCTCTGCCATGGCCAAAAACTCTCACTCCTTGAGAGGAAAACCCACGCAAATTCTTCTTATAGAGATTCCAATTGACAAATACCAAGACCATAACCCTTGACCTATTTAGCCACTCCAAGATCATGACGCCAATCCTCTTATTCATCATTGCTGATATCATCATCATTACTACTGAAGTCATCACTACCGCAACACTGAGGCCATCATTGATGCACCACTGAGATCTTCATTATTGTTGCACCTTCACTGAGATCTTCATCATAATCATGAGATATCCATACTGAGATATGTATATGTATATGTATGTATATGTATATGTATGTATATGTATGTATGTATATAATATATATTATATATATTATATATATATATATATATATATTATAAATTAATATATATTATATATTATTGTATCTATATTATATATATATATATATCTATATATATATATATATATATATATATATTAGATAGATATATATTATATATATATATATATATATATATATATATTATATATATATATATATATATTAATATATATATATATATATATATATATATATATATAATATTTATATATATATTATATGAGAAGATCTAAAATGAGATCTTCATCAAGATCATGATTACAATTATGTCGAGATCATCACTACGTCTAGAATGTATGCCGAGACAGAGTGTGTCACTTTTGGGATCACTGATATCCTCCTCTTCGCAACTATGTCAAGGTTGTGACTATGTCTAGAGTGTATGCTAAGACTTTATACTTGTGAGATCACCTACATCCTCCTCATCACAAATATGACGAGACTGTGACTGCATCTAATATGTCGAGACAATGATCATCAAGACTGTGAGGAGGCCAAGGCTTCATCTCTATGGTACCCATCCAAAAAATATAGAGATATATGCATCCTACACCATGGACAGGCTTCCAAAATTACCTCACTTTGGCATCTGAAACCCTTTTTTGTGACATCCATCCAAAAACTTCAAAAGGATTTGAGTTCTCCACTACATTTTTGCGAAAACCCTAGCTAGATATTTATAGTATTTCAACCCACATATTAATCTGACATGGCAGTGCTAAGATATGTGTCTATTGATGCAAGTCGAAATGATCTTCCTTTAATTCAATTTTCAAGCCGACTTCTTCAAGAGGGCTTGTGCTTGTATTTGGAGGGCTTCTAGAAATTTCTATAGACTTGTATACATTAAACAGAGGCTCAAGAAGAGCTCTTCAATATAGGACATTATTCTAGACTCTAAATGACAAATCCTATTATTCTAATATCACTTTCTCATGAAACCCATGAAGTAAGTTTACAATAATAATTTTGTCCTCTTTATTACATCATTTACATCATTCATAATTACTTGTCATTATGAAGATTGAACCTAGTTACACTTTCTTCAACACTCCCTCTTAACTAGGGAGGTATTCATAATGGTACTTGGTCTTTCGCAATCTGAATAATTTCTCATAAGAAGAATCATATTGGTAATCCATTTGTATAACATCATAGTAACCAACAGTGTTTCCACAACAAGGCCTTGACTGGTGGCTCTATCTCTCATCAGATTAGAGCACAATGTTGGTGAGACCAATGATTATAAACACCTTCATCATTGTCTCTCAAGGTACATACCCACCCGGTTGTTCACTGAGTGTGACGTTCTAGAACTAATCTTATCTTGGGTGCCCTACACATCCTCAAAGAGCATCGAATGTTATATTATTACCTAATTCTCCATTCTTCCCAAATGAAGAAAAGAAAGTTGTGTCTATCTCTCCCTCTCATCTAGGGAATATATGCCCATTCATGTAAAGGAATGTACCCAAGCTCCTTCTGACTAGGAACTTGCCCAAACTCCCTCTTACTTATGGACTTGTCAGAGCTCCCTCTTAACTAGGGACTCTCCTTTGCATCAATAGCTTCTTCTTCGTGGGTCCTCCAGCTGCTTAATCAATTTCTTTCCTTGATCTCATGAAATTCAATCAAGCTTGTTCCTTGTAGGGCATTAGCCATCAATCACATTCCTCCTTGGTTCGTCATGTCATTCCTCTCTTCATGGAAAGTGGCCTTCTTGCTATATATCTAGAACCTTCGTAATATGGCTACTTCTTTCTCATCATGCTTCTTTCAGGAATTTCCATTCACGACATGCATGCTAGTTGTACTTGTGCTTACAAATCTTGTTCCATTAGCCCTACATGAACTCACCCTGATATTATTCAAGAAATCAAAACATAAAATTAAATCAAATAGTACCTTACAAGATGGATCTTCATCATGACATCTTCTAGTAGGTATCAGCATCCTGCATACATCTTGACACATATCCCAAAGATATACTTTGTCAAGGGTCTCCATCTTATTCAGACTCCATCAAAGTCTTCATATGTTTCCGGGAGATTTCCTAGTCAAATCTTCTTGAAATTTTGGATGTTGATCACCTTCATCATGGTTTCATATCTCACGATCTCTTCCTTTCTTACACATTCCATTCCCAGGAGCTTCCAATCTGAGTTCCTTTATTGTATTCAACCACCTCATAATTCATATGAGGACATATTATGTTGATTTCATCTAGTGTGACTTATGCCTTCCTACATCCTTTCAAAGCAAGAGATCCTTTTTCCCTTGATCACACTTCTCAAGATAGATTTTGAAAATGCAACAAGATGATGGAGCTTAGTGAAAAGAAGTCGCCTTCACTAAGTGCGCCCGCAGGCTATTTTTGGCGCAAAGTCTATTTTTAGACTATGTCTATTTTTAGACATATGGATCATGGTCTATGAGTTGCAGGATGCTATTTGTGGATGATTGGTCATGTTGGTAAAAATAGATGGACCTCTATTTTTAGAAATATGGGCGGAATCTATTTTTAGATTGCCAGTCTAAAAATAGAACAGTTGAATATTATTAGCTCTTAATAATATTTGGACTATAAACATTATATTATTCTCTTGGAGCACTTCAGTTTGAGCTATAGATGTGGCACATGCAACTGCCAGAAGGAAATACACTTTTCTTATGGTTTACTTGAGCTATTGCATGAAGGACTTCAGTTAGAACTCAAGTGATTGAGTTTGGTGGAGTTGATTGAGGAGTTGATGGAGTTGTGTTCAGTTTGACTTAGTTGAACTAGTTGTATTTAGTCTAACTAACAAATACACTAGTGATGAGTGATGTGAATTAGTTATAATTAATTCACTAATTATTAACTCATAAATCAACTAAAGAATACATCAGTTAACTCAGTGCATGGACAGTTTAGTGGAGACAAGTGTTAGAGGTGAGTGAAAGGGAAAGACAGTTGTCAGTTGTGACTATAGTTGTGCATGAGATTTGCACAATCAATGGATTGAGTATTTCCAATGAGGATTGCATGGTATATCCAAGGAAAATACAAATTTGGATCATTCATTCATCATTATTCTCAACATGTATTACGCAGTGGAGGCAGGCAAGCAGCGAAGGAGATTTGAACCTGTGATTGATTCAGATCTGAGCTAGTTTTGTGTGTAACAGGTGGAGATAGTACTGAGTACTTGTGAGGAGTATTGTACTATGTATTGTTACATGTTCTCAATCAATATAATGTACAGATAGTTGGGGGTTTTCAGCTGTATGCTTTCCCCGAGTACATACTGTGTTGATATGTGTGATTGATGCTTGAATGTGCGCATGCGATTGTTTCTTTAATACTACAAATTGATGATCAACGTAGAGGAGGTTATGTATTATGCATGTATTTGAAATTAGTGTATAATCAGGATAATCTCTGTGAATAAGTGTCATATTATTCAAAATTTCTACATAGTATCAGAGCTGGTTGATTTGCAGAAAAAGTTCTGCAGGATATCAAAGCGAGGATTGATCATTAGATCTATTATTCAAAAAATGTTTACAATTTATTTCTTTAGGCAGAGTCTATAATTGGGCCAGGTAACCTCTGGATTCATCCTTCTTTTGGAAGGTGAGATATCCGATGAATGCCCATACAGTCAATCTTTGTATGAGAAATACTTTGTTGTCACGAATTTTAGATCAGAAGCAGTTGAGTTTTGAGTTGGTGGAATGGCACTAAAGGATAAAACTCAGAAACATTAAGTGTGAGAATGGAGACAGTATGCCCCAGTATCTCACGAAGTTCACCCAATGCTAGGATGAGTTGGGAAGTGTGGGGGTAACTGTCCATGATGAGGACTTGGTGATCTTGGCTCTCCTTGGTCTTCCGAAGAGTTGGCATTCCTATCAGGATTCTGTCAATGGTCGGGAGAAATTGCCAGGATGGGAGAGACTTTGGTCGGATCTTGTGCAAGAGGAGATCAAGCGGAATAGCAGGGAGGAAATCCAAGGAGGGATCCGGGGAATGATCTAAAGGTGAGGCACTTGCTTCACAGTTTGAGTTGGATTTCACACTCTTCGCATGCATGGTTTCATCCATGGTGGGAAGTGGTTGGTTTCTTGATAGTGGAGCTTCTTTCCACATGACCGGAAATAAGAGTTTGTTCAGTACTTTGGAGGAGAAATATCTCCAGATACTCATAGTGATGGGTAATGATGAGAAGTATAGTGTCTCATGTGTAGGCTTGGTTATTTTTCAGAGGGAGCATGGATGTCGCTTTACCTTGACTGATGTCAAGTATGTACCAGGACTGAAGAGAAACTTGTTGTCGATCACGATGCTAGAAGACAGAGGCTATGATGTAGTCTTTAGTAAGGGAAAGGTTTTCCTTAGACACATCATCACTAGACAGGTGAAGCAGATTGGTTCACGGGTCTAGAACCTGTATGTTCTTGAGGTTCAAGATGCATGCAAATCCTTGAGTAGCAAGGCAACTGATGGAGACTTGGTGGTTGACAGGGAGGGTATATTACCTCTCAACATGCAGAGCCAGAAGAAGTCTCAGACAATGGTGAAGGAACCATGATTGGAGCAGCAGCTTCAGGAGGTTGTGGAGCAGCTAAAATAGGGGAAGTTGAGTGGAGATTGAGTAGAGACATCTACTCATGCAGAGACCTCCAGTAGGGGGAAACTTCGAGCCAGGTGGGCTGAGGGATCCATGTAGCCATACCTCTAGGTAGGAGGTGGGGTGAGTGATCGTCCCAAGGAGGAGGGGCAGGATCCTTGAGGTACCCAACCTCTTGGATGAGACCTTGCTACAGGAGCCCCGATATGGAGTAGCGGGAACTGACTGATTGGGTAGAGACAGATGCAGATGGAGCGGCAGAGAGAGCGACAATGCAGGGAATCCTAGGACAATGCATAGCTAGCAGGTTGCAGCAATGCAATAGGCACAAGTGTTTTGCACAGTGCTAGGTGGTATAGAGAGGTGTACAATAGTGCGAGATGCATGGAGATGTTGCAATAGCGCAGATGTCAAAGAGGGGGCACTTGTCAGCAGTAGGTAGAGCTTCAACATCAGAGTATGGTCCTAGCCCAACAGAGGGGTCAGTTGGGGGTGTTTTTTGTTCCAAGTGTTGTTGGAGCAAGTGGACCAGGTAGATGTATTGCATGCAAAACATTCCAGAGTTATAGGATAGGGGTTGCAGATAATGCATATCTTGTTGAGAGGGAGTGTTGAAAATGCAACAAGATGATGGAACTTAGTGAAAAGAAGTCGCCTTCACTAAGTGTGCTCGCAGGCTATTTTTGGTGCAAAGTCTATTTTTAGACTATGTCTATTTTTAGACATATGGATCATGGTCTATGAGTTGCAGGATGCTATTTGTGGATGACTGGTCATGTTGGTAAAAATAGATGGACTTCTATTTTTAGACATATGGACAGAGTCTATTTTTAGACTGCCAAGCTAAAAATAGAACAGTCGAATATTATTAGCTCTTAATAATATTTGGACTATAAACATTATCTTATCCTCTTGCAGCACTTCAGTTCGAGCTATGGATTTGGCACATGCAACTGCCAGAAGGAAATATGCTTTTCTTATGGGTTATTTGAGCTATTGCATGAAGGACTTTAGTTAGAACTCAAGTGATTGAGTTTGGTGGATTTGATTGAGGAGTTGATGGAGTTGTGTTCAGTTTGACTTAGTTGAACTAGTTGTATTTAGTCTAACTAAAAAATACACTAGAGATGAGTGGTGTGAATTAATTATTAATTAATTCACTAATTACTAACTCATAAAACAACTGATGAATACATCAGTTAACTCAATGCATGGCTAGTTTAGTGGAGACAAGTGTTATAGGTGAGTGAAAGGGCAAGACAACTGTCAGTTGTGACTATAGTTGTGCATGAGATTTGCATAATCAGTGGATTGAGTATTGCCAATGAGGATTACGTGGTATATCCAAGGAAAATATGAATTTGGATCATTCATTCATCAGTATTCTCAACAGGTATTTTGCAGTGGAGGCAGGCAAGCAGTGGAGGAGATTTGAACCTGTGATTGATTAAGATCTAAGCTAGTTTTGTGTGCAACAGGTGGAGATAGTACTGAGTACTTGTGAGGAGTATTGTACTATGTATTATTACATGTTCTCAATCAATATAATATACAGAGAGTAGGGGGTTTTCAACTGTATGCTTTCCCCGAGTACATACTGTGTTGATATGTGTGATTGATGCTTCAATGTGTGCATGTGATTGTTTCTTTAATACTACAAATTGATGATAAACATAGAGGAAGTTATGTATTATGCATGTATTCCGCAATTAGTGTATAATTAGGATAATTTATGTGAATAAGTGTCATATTATTCAAAATTTCTACATTTAGTACACCTTTGGCTAGCCATTTCAAACTAAGTGAGAAGTTATGTCCCAAGAATCAGGAAGAGATGGATAATGTGTAAAGTTCCATATGCATTAATAGTTGGAAGCTTAATGTATGCAATGGTCTGCACAAGGCTTGATATTGCACATGTAGTGGGAGTTGTAAGCAAGTATATGAACAATCCATGAAAAGAGCATTAGATGGCAATGAAGTGGATCCTAAGGTTACATTTGAGAGATACCACAAATCAAGCATTATTCTTTCGTAGTTCAAACATTGCTTTATAGGGATATGTTGATGCAAATATGGTAGGTGATAAAGATAACAAGAGGAGCACCATAGGGTATATGTTTACTGTAGGTGGAACAATTGTCAGTTGGGTTTCAAATTGGAAAAACATTGTTGCACTTTCAACAACAGAAGCAGAGTATGTCGCTGCTACAAAGGCTTGTAAATAAATGATTTAGTTACAAAGGTTTATGGATGAGTTGGGTAAGAAGTAGGAGATGGGTACGTTATACAGTGATAGCCAGAGTGTCATTCATCCTGCAAAGAACTCAACATTTCATTCCAATACTAAATATATATAGCTCAAGTACCATTTCATACGTTCAGTGTTGGAAGATGGAGAGTTGAAGCTGGAAAAGATATACATTAGCCAAAATCCTGCAAACATGTTAACAAAAGTTGTAACTACGGAGAAACTAAGATCCACTCAGTTTCAATTGGTCTTCAAGTATGATGATGAAGATGAGAAACAACTAGGTCCAAAGTGAAAGCTATGTATAACGAGTGAAGCAGCGGTGGAGTTGTTATAGTCAATCTCCAAGTGGCATATTTTGGGGTGTGGAGTCTGATTATCTTCCTGATTGTTTATAAGTTTTTTTTTTAGTTGTGTTGGATGCTTGTTCCTAATGGAGCAGCAACACTGCCTATTTAATCATTGTTAGGAGGGTCCAGGGAGGTGATAACAACTTTTATGAGCCCCCCCCCCCCTCGGCGGGGGTTCAGGGGTAGTGCCCTTGAAGCTAAAAATAGATGAAAAAATGCCTTGTAAAATATTGTAATTTCGTAGCCAATCTGGGTCATTCATTAGGTAGATGATATGATACTAGAAGTTATGTTAATTTAGGGTTTTTTTCCCTTAAAAGGCACCCCATTGGTTTATATGAGGGAATTGTATTGTAGTTGTGTATTATTATTCTAAATGAGAAAGAGAGAGAGAGGAGACTACGTGAGAGCGAAGAAGAAATTACAGTGGATCTGATGTAGGTTGTATCCCTTCACTTTGCTAGATAATATAAAAGGAAGGACTATTTGTTTCTCCATGGACGTAGCCCAAATTGGGTGAACCACATATATATGTGTCTCTCTTGTTTTACATGTTTCTCTATTTGTGTTTCCACAATATTTCTGTATTTCATTGCTCCATTAATTCATTTCTAACATAAACCAGAAAAATCACCCCATACTAATGCCTAAAGAGAAAAATAAAATCCACCATAAATCCCAACCATCACCACCCCAAGAGCCACAAACCATAATTCCCACTAAAAGACACCGAGAACAAAAATAAGGAATACCACACAACAACTAAAACACTCCCCCACATTTCAAACACCAACAAAAGAATATTGCACAAAAGAAACCATCCCCAACCACAACAAATGCCAACAATAGTAGAAGAGGAGGAGTCCTTGCCTCTCCTCTCAAACTGAATACAACCTCCCATCTTACAACTTAGTGGATTAAATATACTTCATGACCCTATTCTTGGCACACCAACAAAGATACATATATTAATTTCCGTTAGCCACCCGCCCCTGAGAAAGATCTAGGTGTTTTGTAACACTCCCAACTATGCATCCATTGTGATCCTGATATCACCCTATCAATAATTTATTTTTTATTATAACTTGAAAGCTATTATCTTTCCATAATAGCTTTCAAGTTATAATAAGATGGAGGTAGAAAAAGGTTGAAGGAAGAAGATGGAGGTAGAAAAATGTATAAAGCTAGACTTGTGGTGAAGGGGTTTGCATAGAAAAAGGGTATATACTTTGATGAGATATTTTGTTCTGTTGTTAAAATGACTTCAATCATATCTATTTTAAGTCTAGTAGTAGCTGAAGATTTGCATCTTGAGCAGTTATATGTAAAGACATCCTTTCCCATGGGCATTTGGAGGAAGAGATATATATGCAGCAGCCACAAGGATATGAGGTAAAAGGGAAGGAGAAGCTAGTGTGTGGGTTGAAGAAGAGCTTGTATGGCTTAAAATAGGCTCCAAGGTAGTGGTATCTAAAATTTGATAGGTTTATGTCTGAACAAGGTTATACTACATACCACTTTGATCATTGTGTTTATCTCAAAAGGAAAAATGATGGCAGCTATATTATATTGTTATTGTATGTAGATGACATGCTTGTTGCAGGTTCTAACATGCAGGAAATAAATGTGCTCAAAAGAAAATTGGAAAACTCATTTGCAATGAAGGATTTTGGTGCTGCAAAACAATTCCTTGGTATGAGAATAAGTATAGATAGGAAGAATCACAAATTAACATTGTCTCAGAGTGAGTACATACAAAAGGTGTTGAAAAGGTTTAATACGAAGAATGCAAAACCAATTAGTATACCTTTGACTAGCCATTTCAAACTAAGTAAGGAAATGTGTCCCAAGACTCAGGAATAAATGCATTATATGTCTAAAGCTCCATATGCATCAGCAGTTGGAAGCTTAATGTATGCAATGGTCTACACAAGGCTTGATATGGCACATGCAATGGGAGTTGTAAGCAGTTACATGAAAAATCCAGGAAAAGAATGTTGGATGGTATTGAAGTGGATTATTAGGTATTAGAGAGGTACCACAAATCAAGAATTATGCTTTGGTGGTTCAAACATTTCTCTATAGGGATATGTTGATGCAGATATGGTGGGTGATAGAGATGAAAGGTGGAGCACCAAAGGGTATTTGTTTACTGTAGGTGGAACAAATATCAGTTGGGTCTCAAAACCGCAAAATTTTGTTGCACTCTCAACAATGGAAGTAGAGTATGTTGCTGCTACAGAGGCTAGTAAAGAAATGATTTCGTTACAAAGGTTTTTGGATGAATTGGGTAAGAAGGAGGACTTGGGCAAGTTATACAATGACAGCTAAAGTGCCACACAACTTGCAAAGAACTTTGCATTTCATTCCAAGACTAAACATATATAGCTTAAGTACCATTTCATACAGTCAGCGTTGGAAGATGAATAGTTGAAGCTGAAAAAGATACACACTAGCCAAAATCCTATAGCTATGTTAACAAAAGTTGTAACCAGGAAGAAACTGAAATTTCGCTCAGTTTCACTTGGCCTTCAAGTATGATGAAGAAAATGAGAAACAACCAGGTCCAAAGTGGAGTCATTGTCTAGCAAATGAAGCAATGGTGGAGTTTCTATAATCAGTCTCCAGGTGGTAGATTGTTGGGTGTGGAGCCTGATTATCTTCTTTATTCAGAGGTATCGCCACATTGGACCCAAGTTCATAATGGGGGAGAAGGTGCAATCTTTGGGAGCACGCCCCCCCTCACCCACCCTTCCCCCCCCCCCACCCCTTGTAGGGGATCAGGGGCGATGTGCCCAAAGTTAAAAAATAGATGTAAAATTGCCTTGCAAAATGTTGTAATTTCGTAGTCAATATGGGCCGTTCATTAGGTGGAGATCTGACGATAGAAGTTATGTTTAATTTAGGGATTTTCCCCCTAGAATGCAACCCCTCGCTATATATGAGGGAATTGTATTGCGTCTATGTAGATCTATTTTCTGAGCGAGGAAGAGAGAGGAGATTGAGAGTGAAGAGGGAATTACAATGGATCTGTTGTCAACTGTATCTCTTCATTTTGCTGGATAATATAAAAGGAAGGACTTGTTGTTTCTCTATGGACATAGCCCAAATTGGGTGAACCACGTATATTTGTGTCTCTCTTGTTTTATCTGTTTTCTGTGTTTATATTTCTGCAATATATTTTATGGGTTCCATTTCTCTATAATATATAATTTTCTAATAGTCTTTCTTTGTATAACATCATAATACCATTCTAATACTTCACGCAAGGTTGTGTTTTATATAAGAAAGAAGTGGAAGTATCTTAATGACATCAAGTGGCATTTTTACAATGTTGTAAGGCATTCAATAATCCATATAGTTTCACACCTAGGTTGATGGATGCCAAGTTCCAATGAGGGAATGTACGGTTGTTTTATGCACATGCGACAAAAGGTCACATGATGAGTGGAAAATTTTAATCCAATGAGTTTTGAATCCCATCTCATTTATGTCTTTTTGTATAATACCATAATACAAATCCAAGACTTCACACAACGTTGTGTCTAATGATTTAATGAATTAACACACAAACCTCAAGTGGCCAAGCACAATGATTCAAACATACTGTTACACAAAAATATCGTCACCTTGGTTATTTGCAGTCGGTATGGGTCTATCATCACCTATGCCAGCTTCATAAGCAAGTCTCAGACCTCAGCTCTTCAAAACAAGCTTTAGAAATGAGAGAAAGACATCAAAAAGGAAATGTAACTCTGGTTCCGCACTTTCTCTCACTTTTGCCTGCGGGCCCGCACCTTTTGTTCAGGATATCTGCATACTTATACGCTCTGTATGTAAAGGGGAGGGTGCGTACCCCTGTGAAGGTCAAAAGGCGCAATTTTTATCTTAAAAAACTCACTTTGGGTTAATTCTAGAGTTTTCTAGAAAGATTTTATACGTGGATTGTTCGCTCCAAGTGGTTCATGCATCCCATAAGAGGAGGAACTAATCCTTTGTTAAGAGGAGCTATCCCTTTGAAGGAGGATTCTGTCCCTTTGAAGGAGGACCTGGTAACTAATCTCCACTGCACTATAAATTGAGGCATTGGGTCAGTGGCTGGGGAGGTTAGAAGCTGAACTTTTGAGGGTAAATGCTAGTGAAATCAAGACTTCCTATTTGAGCTTAAGAGGAGAGATCACATACCTTTTTGGCTTCATTGGGGAGTGAGTGAATCTTGTCAAAGTAGAGGAGACTTCTTGTTGGACCCTGGGAGGAGCTTGTACAGCGCAAGGCAAAGGTTGTAAGGTTCTTCTCCTTTGAATTAATACAATCAAGCTCATTTTTCTCAACAAGTATCTTATGTTATTTGTTTCATGGACTCCTTGACTTTCATGTTAAATATGTTTTATAATATTGGATATTCGTGTGCTATTTAATTGTTTGCCTTGTTTGTGCTTGCAGGTTTGCGACAAAGGAACTTACTTGGATCAAAGGAGCGA